>JAVFBX010241394.1:0-10404 GCA_034783855.1 Mopalia kennerleyi | reverse complement strand
AATGGGTAAAAGACTTATAAACAGATAACAAAGGAATGAATAAATGGATTGAAACAAAATTAATAGCAGCACAATTAACCCTTATGAGGATGCGGAATCCAAAATATGAACTTGATCGGAATAGAAGTTTTCAAGATTAGCCGATAGCAAAAATGTGTAAAATTACGGACAAATGACTTCATTAAAGACAAACGGACAGACAGACAGGAACCAAAATGATACCTGCAATACTAGACCATGTGGGGAATCTATGAATAAAATATGAAAGTTACCGGAGTAGTAGTTCCTGAAATTGCTGATAACAAGAATTGTTATGGGATGGACAGGCGGACGGACAGACCACGGAGAGTGATGAGAATAGCCCACAGTCAGAATGACTGTGGGCTAAAAATCCGCAAAGCAGCAGCTAATGCAACTGTTAGGTTACATTGAGGTTCTGACAGAAAAAATAACAGCATAAATGCTTGTTAATAAGAGTCAGAAAATTACAGTACTTTAAAAAACTCCGGATGACACAAAAAATCATTCAGATTTTTTTTAGAAAATTGTTAAATTGAGGCTATAGCAGTATGCCTACACCGGCTCATTGTAAGGAAGCAAGATTTTTATGATAAAACATAAAATATAGATCACACTATATAGTAATACACCATTGACATTTCAGCCAATAATGTGAATGTTAGCTCCAAGCCATATAAAGAGATCTTGGCCTTGGACAGTACATTGACCTGGGCTCTAGCTAATGACTCAATAGTCCTAAATCATGGGATAAATCAAATATCTTTACAGGAATAGCCAGGGGTAGCACGAGTGTGTTCAATCGTTCTCCCACTACAATCCTGACATCGTCACTACTGGACCGTATGATACCATGTTTCATGTTAACACGTGATAATACCATCATTTGATTCATTCTGATTGGTCAACACAAGTGTGTTTGTTTGATTGGGGTTTAACGTCGTTCTCAAGGGTATTTCACTTATATGACGACAGATTCAATGTTCCGTGCCTTATTACAGTGGAAAACCGGGATGAAACCTCGTAAAAACCACCCCCGTGATTGCCGGAGCCACATCGTGTGACTCACTCATATACCCGAGGGTCGACAGACAGACTCGATCCTGTGAACGATACATCAAAGTTGGCTTCAGTAAACGCGCTCGCTAACCACTAAGCCACGGCCTCGGGCCGCCAACACGAGTAAAATGCATAACTTTAGGTAATTTTGTGCTGGTTTGTCATGATATAAATATAGTTTTGACTAATACAGCATAACATTCCAATGTAATCGATATCTGGAACTTTGACATAAGTATAGTTTTGCCTAATACAGCATAACATTCCAATGTAATGATTGTAATCTATATCTGGAACGTTCTGTCTGTTTTATTGCTACAATATGTGGGTCGTTTAATCAAAGTACATATTACAACCATGTCAGCTGGGGTCTTCCTTGAAAAAAATGTCAAAAAATAATTCCCCTATTACTTCTAGCAGTTGGGACAGAGAAATAAACTTAACCACAGGGGGTCTTACATGTTATTTCTGTGGACTGTCACAAAATTAGAGTGTCCCAACTGCTAGAAGATATAGGGTATCTCATTTTGAAAAGACATTTTAAATACTGAGGTTAATATTTTTTTAAACAAAGCGGATTCAAACAATTCCTAGGAAGTCTGTTTCTTTCTTAAATTAACAGACAGACAAACAAAAATTTCCCTGAGCAGAAGTACAAATATATACAATTAGATGGTATTAAATGCTCTAGATTAAAATTCAACAATCTATAGAGGCTTATTATGACTTTTTCTCAAATACATATTCTTTTATTTTTATAAATTATTTCTGCAAAAGATGACAAGAACTGTAAAAGTTGTTGTAAACAAATATATTTTTAGAAGCAGCAAATAATGTGAATAACATGTGTCAACAAATTTTGAAATCACAAAAGACGAAATAAGTTGATTGATTGATTGATTGGTGTTTTAAGCCGTACTTCAGGGTGTTCCACTTATATGATGACCAGTGGTGTATTCCAACAATAATTTACACTAGCATAACCAGATGTGTAATGTTTTCATATTGTTGAAAGGTAAATCTTCCTCCAGTCCTAAATAAAGACAGCATTGCCCTTAGCCAGAGGCCTCCATTACATGTGGAACAATAAGCACACATACCCCCCACGTCTCATAGTCTGGGGTGAAATTCTGTGTTTTGGGTAGAAAATTTTCTATGCACCTTTTCTAGGATCTGGAGACAAATTTTAATATTATGTTCAGGAAGACATTTAACATTACTTCCAGGGGTGGCATTAATTATTACGGCTATGTTATGGTTGTTTGTTTCAATAGGGAATTTTAACACAAATGAAGACCTTTCTCATTACAGTTTAGTAAAGCTCATATCGGTTGACAGGTACGTACAGTAAGCAGCTTGATTGGTTACTTTCTTCCCACCATAAAATGGAATAACTTACCCGTATTGATCTATCATAGGAAGCACTGAAGACTTTGGTCCCAGAGTTAACCGTTTCTACCACAGCCAGGGCATACACAGTTCCAGAATGGCCCACTAGCGTCACACTCTGTTTGTATGTACCATACTCCCACACCTAATACAATGAAACATCAATAAATGTACCACTTTGGAAGTAATTAAAATCAGATTACCGCTTTTATATCCTGCTTAACAGGACTATCCCAAACAGGTCTACTGAATCCTATTGATCACTATTTACAATAATCCTCATTGATCATCACCTTAGTTTCACACGATAGGATAATGAAATCTACCCTGCATTATATTAACAGGATTTGTTTGCTTGTTTCTGTACTTCTGTTCTTTTATTTCACACATATGACGCCATGCCAGCCCAATGAGTGATGGAATCCTCCCTCAAACCAGTGGCAACAAACAAAGCCAAGACAGGACAGTCACAGGTTGCAATATAATAAAGGTTCATGTTGCCCCTTACCTCCTGGAGAACCATGGCAACAGAAAGCCCCCTCTCAACACTCAGCTATATTTACAGGATGTCTTCTGTTTATTATTACAGAAACTACTACACATGTCCCAAATTTATAGTACAATTTGCATTAAATTATAAAAAGATTTCAATTTTTTTTTTAATTTTATTTATTCGTCTTATTTACCCAGGGCACTCATCAATGATATACTTTGTTCTCCCTGAGGACTATGCAAATATTGACACAAATATTAAAGAAAAAACTTAAATTAAGATTGCATAAACTGAACGAGTAACCTATTATACTTTGACATCTTTTATTAGACTTGCAGCTTGTCTAGGCAAGGATTAGAACTGCCTGTCATAAATCTCTATTTTGAGGAATTTTGCCTGTCAAAATGTCCGTTTTCCTATTTTTCCCTATGTTAAGATTCAGAATTTATACCTGTCATTTTAAGCTTTTTTAGAAATGTGAAATGTTGAAAATGATAAGTGGACGGATATCACATTAAGCCAAATTTAACATCACATACCTGTACAAACCCTATGTTTAGGCCTACTGCTCAGTGGCATTAACTTACAAACTTTAAAAAATATGAAGTAAATTTTATAAAAAGAATTCAAATTAAAGGTTATTATTTTTTGCTTGGGGCTTTATACTATTTAAGGAAAGTTCAAGATGACACGATAAACAGATAGGGTTTCTTTTGCCCCATAGCTCCAGGAGCATCGAGGCAACATGAAGCTCTTCTCAACATTGTACTCATATTGCAGGTGCAGAAAAAAGCAACTCTGTCACAACTTAACATGTATTTGTTCTGTTGAAAACTAGATGAGTAAAGACAGATAACTATGCCATTAGCAACAGTATCAACTATAAAGATTTTTAAAAAACAAGAATGATTTGTTTGTTTGTTTGATTGGGGGTATTTCACTTTTATGACGACGGATTGTCCACTTCACACTGTTCCTTGCCCTATTATGGTGGAAAACCAGGAGGAAACCTTGTAAAAACCACCCCTGCGATTGCCGGAGCCACATCTTGTGCCTCACTCATATACCTGAGGGTAGTTAGAAAGCACTTACCACTACGGCCCAGCATAAAATGAAGTTAGGTTCCAAACTTCATATTGCTAAAGTAGCATAAAATTAAGTTAGGTTCCAAAGGACATATTACTAAATTATCATTAAGTTAGGTTCCAAACTTCATATTAGTACTAAAGTAGTATGAAATTAAGTTAAGTTCCAAACTTCATATAAGTACTAAAGTAGTATAAAATTAAGTTAGGTTCCAATTTTCCAAACTTCATATTACTAAATTAGCATAAAATTCAGTTAGGTTCCAAACTTCATATTACTCAATTAGCACAAAATTAAGTCAAGTTCCAAACTTCATATTAGTAAAGCAGTATAAAATTAAGTTAGGTTCAGTTCCAAACTATCGCAATACTAAAGTAGTATAAAATTAAGCTACAGTGACAGCATATTACTAGAGTAGTATAATATTAAGTTACAGTGTAGGTTCCAAATGACATATTAGGGGTAGTATAATATTAAGTTACAGTGTAGGTTCCAAATGACATATTAGGGGTAGTATAATATTAAGTTACAGTGTACATGTATTTTGCAAACAACGTATTACTAGAGTAGCATAATATTAAGTTACAGTGTAGGTTCCACACAACATATTACAAAAGTAGTGTTAATCTAAGTAAGGTTCCAAACAAACATATTGTAAAAGTCCTGAACAATTATGTTAAGACCACATTACTGATGTACTGTGTAAAAATGTTGATTCTAATCTGGGATAATGCTAAAGTTCAATTCCAATCAATCCTTTTGCTGAAGACTGGCAATGAGTCGCAATGACTCTCTCAAACTAAAGGCCTTTAGGTAAAATCATACGGTATCTGACACAAATTAACACTATTTTTATTATAAATCTTTCACTCAGCAAGTTTGGGGTGGGGTCAGCACTATGCCTCTTGTTTTTAATTGTGGACAGAATACATTCTGTAAAAAATGAATGTTTCATATTAAACAATAAGTCTTAATTCTACAAAATCACAGCAAATCTGTATTGGATAGAGTAATTCTTTCTGAAAACATCTGGCTATAAACTGTAGTTGTCACAAGTTGTACGTTACCTTGATCACAGATACGGCCTGTATAGCCTGGGAAGCAGTCACATGACCCATCTCCGTCAGGTCCCTTATTACAAGTGCCATTCCTACATCGACACTCTGTGAACAAAGAAACGATACACTGAAGCAGGACATGTTTTACACAGGGACCAATCTTTAATAATAGATATACATCTGATAATAGCTATATTAATTTGGTTCATTCCCTTGTTCATATGCCTCCAGTAAATCAGGCTAGGGTCAGAATTTGATTTGAATATTTTAATAAATAATATTTTATAATAATATTAATATATAGATTGTTTTTCCCTGTTTGATTATCAGAGAACATATAATATGGTGGTGAGAGAGGCGTGGTTTGTTGTGCTGTCCTTCAGAGCTCTAGATACTGTAGCCAATCAGAAGGTGTTAGCTGTTAGTGGACTGAAGAAGGAATGGTGGCATGCCGAATACTACACCGATCATATAATACACCAGAAGAGGAATAAGTCAATTTAATGTACTATTAGACTTCATTCACGTTTAATCAACTATTGCCTTGAATTGGTAGAAATTGTATAGATGTTACAGCCTGAAAACTTTGAAAGTACATGTATGATAATACCATGGACAGCTCAGAATATAGAGTGCTAACCCCAGATCACGACATTTTGAAATGACATGGCTGATCTTTGACCTCCAGTAATGCTTACCCATTTAACCAGCAGTGGTCGAAATGTTGCCTGTCTACCTGTCATTGAAAAGTGGATTTTCACAAGAGACAGGTGAAAATAAAATTTGCCTGTCATCTGCGACAGGTTATTTAAAAATCAAGAGTAAATGTATTTTTTTAATTATATGTTAATTGATAAAAAAGACGAGAGTGTTTACCTATTCTTAGCACAATGGAACATTACTCACATGACTCACCAGAATAACCTTTTAAACATTGAGGTTTTCATATTGGTAAATAATTAATACAATCCTTAATTCGCATCTGTAAGCCGTGTTCTACTTTACACACAAAAAAGAGGACAGGTAGAAATTGACCGGGGACAGGTAGAGAATAAAACCACTTGTCTCCTAGGACAGCTGGAAATATTTAAACATTTCAACCCCTGAACCAGGAAAACCAATCTTACATGTACCTACAGGAGTTTGCTACACTGGAAAACATAAATACAAACTCCTTCCATTTGTTAACGGTTTAATATTTAGCTGCCTATCACTTTAGAATTCTATACCATTGTCGTTATAGCATTTATTGAATGTACCAATATTCAGCACTTACCTAAGGAACAGTTCTGCCCATACATGAACTCATTTGAACACAACTCACAGGCTGTGCCGTTATATTCAGACTGCAAGACAAATAAAAATCATATAATCTAGGGAATCTATGCCAAGAAGGGTAACAAAACATTAACATAATTGATTCATTGATTAGGTTAGACATGAAAGTTCTACTGGAAAGTGGTCCTTGTTAAAGACAAACTTTCTTTAGCTACAGTCCACATTATCCTTCACCTCAGTGTCAATATATTGTCCTTTAGGCCTCGAAATAGACAAGCTTTCTTGTGTCAATGTATTGTTCTAAATGCCTCAAAAAAGCTGTTCTAGGCCTATGTACAATTTGAGAAAAATTTTGATTGACCAAAATTGTTGTTAAATTGAATTAAATTATGATTTGACAGCCCTTTGATTTTATGAGAACCTTATGTATTTTATGAGAACCTGATGTATTTTATGAGAACTTGATGTATTTTATGAGAACCTGATGTATTTGATGAGAACCCGACCTGATGTATTTGATGAGAACCTGATTATTTTATGAGAACTTGATGTATTTTATGAGAACCTGATGTATTTTATGAGAACCTGATGTATTTTATGAGAACTTGATGTATTCTATGAGAACCTGATGTATTTTATGAGAACCTGATGTATTTTATGAGAACCTGGTGTATTTTATGAGAACCTGATGTATTTTATGAGAATCTGATGTACATGTATTTTCAGTAAAGGCTCTAATTTAAATTAATTGAACATTGATATAATATTGAATATTTGTAGTTGAAGAGGGAAAATTTGTTACACCTTTTAGCTAAAATGGGAGGCTCGGGAAGTAATTTTATCCGTGCGAAGCGGTCCTCTGACGTCAAAACGGTAAAGATTTATGACGTCATGTAAAAGCTCCACTATCACGAATGTTGGGACGTCAGAGGACCGCTTTGCACAGATAAAATTACCTCCCTTGCCAACTTCCCGAGCCTCCCATTGAGTTAAAATTTAACTGAAGGGCCAAGGGTTTATATTTGCTCCCTCAAAAGGAGTTTTGTCAAGCCCCTAGTCTGCATATAAAATACAAACATACAATTAAAACATATTGTCCTAAGGCAGAAAGAGAAGTAGTATATTTGAAAAAGCTGTCTCTGGCTGTGCTTTAGTATGAATCAATCCTCCCTTACCAGACATAAACACATTCCCGTTCCTTCGTAGCCATCGTCACAGAGTCCACGCCCAAAACAAGGGTTAGCAGCACCACCAAAACACTCTGAAAATTCAACACATTACAACTTACAGACCTGCCACCACATTTAACATTTTTAAAACACACTACAAAGAACTTAACAAATGTAAATTGTAAGCTCAACTGACAATAGAGAATCAAGTCAAGTTGGGCAGAACAACACCATAAGATATGATGATAGATTGTTTGATTGGGGATTAACGTTGTATTCAAGAGCATTTTACTTATATGATGACTGATACTCCATTTCAATGTTCCTTGATTACACCAATATGGTGGAAACTCTCATAATGCCCCTGTGACTGCCAGAACTACCTCCAGTGACTGCCAGAGCCACCTCCACTGACTGCCAGAGCCACATTCAGTGACTACCAGAGCCACATTCAGTTACTGCCACAGCCACATTCATTGACTACCAGAGCCCAGAGGCACATTCAGTGACTGTCAGAGGCACATTCAATGACTGTCAGAGGCACATTCAGTGACTGCCAGAGGCACATCCATTGACTACCAGAGCCACATTCAGTGACTACCAGAGCCACATTCAGTGACTGCCAGAGCCACATTCAGTGACTGCCAGAGGCACAATCAGTGACTCATCATATGCATGTCACTTGAACTACCTGTTTTCAGCAAGCAAATGTTGTACTTTTTGTGATTTATTATTTTTTTTTGGTGACAAAATTCACTGTCTTAATCATGAACAATGAAAAACTGACACTCACCATTACAAAGATTTCCCCAATGTCCATGGCAACACGATGGTACGTCAATTTCCTTCTCACATCTATGTCGACACCCATCAAGTGTCACAATCTGTGTGCCGATTTTCTGATCATAGGAGCAGTCTTTGTCCCCAGCTCCAGAGGTCAGCTGAACGGTCCCATTAGGACACGTGATATGTTCATTAAGAGCACACGGTCGACATGTTGTCTGCAGACGTGTTATTGTTGTGTCATTACAAAATTGTTCTGTCTCAGCAGACAGAACAAAGTTAACACCTGAAAGTATCACAGTTACATATAGATACATGCTAACAGATATAATTATCCCTCCTTTCAAACTCGAATTCATTATTTGTTGTTGTTGTTTTTTGGTTTGCTCGGTCAACAAAATTGAAGTTCCTGATTAAAATATTGGACTAAAAACCACAAGATCAGTTGGGTTTATTTCTAAATCACTTTTAGCCCATGTACTAAATCTCATTGCAGCTCTCCAAGATAAACTGACTGTCCATGAGGCAAACCTGCTTGTAAAATGAATACTGTCAAAGTTGAACAAAATATAAACAAACCAAAAAATTACAATGGGGAATATTGTTGATAACACTTGTTTGATTCCCTATGGAATAGGTAATGTCTCAAAGAGGCACCTCAAGAAATACACTTCCTGATGCTCAACTGATTGTATAAATCCCAAATGCACCACACAACATACATGAAATAAACTCTGCGTAGTTTGTTCGTTTTCACTATTCTCTAAAATCACTAATGAAATCCCGTCAGATCCAGAATGATGTTTAGCCAGAAAATTTATCTTCTTGTAGCAAGGAAAGTAGTCATATAACTTTGCACCATATAAATACACAACATATATATTCCCATTCCTCACACATAGATATGGCACTGCTGTTGGCTTTCTCTACATGTATCTCAATCAATGTATGAAAAACTAGATGTAAGGAAGGGTAGGCCGAAGTGTCTGGTGCTGCCTGGAGTCAAGAGGCAGTGGAAGTGGTTTAAAGTCCACTCGAATGCAGATCATTATCAAGGGGGAGGGGTGGAACAGGACCCATCTCTTCAGGATGTCAGGCTTAGCACCATGCCAATTTATAAATATATTGTACTTTCACAATCTACAACCAGTCTGTGCACATGTATTTTTGAGGGATTGTTGATTTCATTAAGTATCTGATTACTGCCAATTATGAACAGTTAATTGAGAGAACATGCCAGATTAGTGATGATCAACTAAGCTTTCAATATGGTGGAGAGTCATTTAATACTGCATCAGTTTATGAAGTTTATCGATATACAATTATGTGTTTATGGAGCAGTCAGTTCCTTTTTTCTATACCCAAAATATATTTAAGACACAGTGAATCGGCTCTACTTTGATTTTATTATTCTATTTCTGTTTTTAATCGACCCCTGATGGCATTTATTTATTATGAGTTTGCCAGCCAGACAGTTCTCTTGGTGTCTCTCATCCAGCAATACAAACAAGCCAGAGCACAAACATGGTCTCATATGCCACGGACACCAGAGCGTGTTACCGAAATAAGTCGCACGTGATGTATTTTAAGTTAAGGATTAATTAAGTCTCACAAAAATTGTATAGTGTACATTGACACAACTTGACATTCTCAGCGACTACTAGTATCAATAGACTTGTTTGTTGTCTTAGATTACACGCTTTTAAAACCTGAAGCCAAATCATGGGACAAAAAAGTATAAAAGTTTAAATTCCACACAAAAAATCTTGTTTCACTTGGAACAATTGTCAGCAGACATTAAAAAAGTTGCGTGGAACAATTAATCTTCTTGTGCAGAAAAAGTTTCTGACTGAAAATATTTTCTAATTAGTCACTGTTACAAGACAACAGGAAAGCTTAAATGCATACCCATCGCCCGAGTTAACTGTTTTACTCGCTAAAATTATTGGCCATGTTGAATACTAATTATCCAACCAGGATCTAGAAGTACTGGTCTATGGCAGGCGAAGTGTTTCAATATTCTATATTTACTTTCTTTGTTTAAAATATAAATTTCTTGTCCATAATTGAT
>JAVFBX010241383.1:0-10404 GCA_034783855.1 Mopalia kennerleyi | reverse complement strand
GTGCTGTTTTTAAGAGAATACTAACACAAAATCGATGTCGTTATTCCTGGCGCAAAGTTTGTACATCATCCCATTCTCACCCTGACCAGACCAGGTTCCTACAATATCTGTCTGGATTCACAGCCTTTCCATGATTCCTGTCCTGATAACGGTGATGTATGTTCTACCTTTAAAAGCCACTTAGCTGTAACAACATCACAGTGCGATAGCAGATGTTCAATTCAAACTAGAACATGGTTACAGTTGAGAAACCTACCTCCACAGTGTACAAGTTTGATCCACATCTTACTATTATGCGATGTCTCAATCCGATTGATTCCGGATCTTGGTTAGCTACTCGGAATTTTCTTGGAGCAATGAGATCTGGCATAATAGTATAGTGAACAGGGTTCAATAACTTGTCGCTGTGCGGTTCACCAAAGGTCACTGTTCTGGGCTTAAGTTAACAAAAGCCGAAGTGCAATTATATTTGTTACCAAATTTAATGAGAGTGGAAATTTTTTCCTGCAACGGGTTTTTTAAAGCTTCAGCTAAATTAAGAAGATATAATTATAGGCTGCTGATAATTACCATCTGACAGCTTCACAAAGATTCTATAACGCCAAGTGAAGTTCGGCAATCACACGTTCTCTAAACATGGGTGTAAACAAATTAGTTTCGGGTCTTTGACTGAGAAAACATTCTTTTCTTCACTTGGAGAAGCCATCACATTCCGGTAAAATTTAAATAATCTTCAAACTGCATTGCTGGTAATAAGTGGAAAACAGAGACAAAACATTTAAGAAACCACACTGGGCCTCCCACAGTCCCCTCATGACCACAGTCATCAAAATGGAGTCTAAAACCGGTCTTCGTACTATGTACATTGAGTCACAGTTCAGCTAAACTAAAAGCAATGCAGCTATAAATGTAATAAAGTCTCAAGATAAGAACAAATATTATTATATCAACGACGATATCAAAGTAAATCAAGATAGTTAAAAGTAACATTTATATCTGGTACAAACCAACAACAAACGGCGACAATTCACCGAGGTTCACGAAGGTCAACGATTGGATTGTCCAATACAAAATCCAGAAAATGGGAGAAAGCTATTGCCAACTTGTATGAAGCCGCTCTGTGATTGATCATTTAATAGGCACACCATGGAGCTGGGGTATAGGATATTTCAGATCCCAAGCTAATTTAAGATTTGGTTTGCATGAGATTAATATGAACTCAGCGCAACTGAATAAATAATCAAAGGCAAATCACCATTGATATATCGCTAATAACTATTTATCTCCTCATTGAGAGTTAGACGATTTGGTTTTTACATAGAAATACACACTGTTTATATTATATAGCTGAAATCATTAAAGTCAATCTTTCAACGTCAAACTGGTTTTTGTGGAAGGAGGATAATGGCCTTACACTGTTTCATTTGGATTTGACACACGGTGAGTTTCCTTTCCAACAATAGGCCTTTACCTAAGACAAGTATGAAGAATTATCCATTGTCCTTATCGACTGCAGTCTTAACCTTCTTTATAATCTATCGGAAGAGATCAAATGTGATTTGCTGTGTGCTGCAATAAATAAACATAGAACAGACCAGCTTGAATTTATCAAGATCGTCTAGGCAGAAAATCTAGGCAAGGCTTTGACTTTTCTGATATAAGCCGAATCAAAGAAGATCCATTCTATATAGGGCAAGTTTTTTTTACATCAAATGCGATATAACCAAGCCATTTTAGACGCCTTCAGGGCAACTGTCAACAGTTCAAGATTATAACATTGGAGAGATTCACCGATCACAATTGTCGATAAAATGTCATCAAATCAAATTTGGCATTTGTCTTGCTGGCATTAATTACGATACAGGAAAGAGAAAGGTGTTAACAAAATGTCATCTGGCAAAACCATTTACTCTGTTTGTTGATGTGTTTTTTGAGGATACAAAACTAACCAATAATGAGCGGTTTTCACATTTACCATGAGATTTCTAAATTATAAGTAATTTGCAACATGTATATAGATTATGTATAGTCTTTTTACGTAAAACAATAATATTACTTATTCATGCTTGAAACCTACCGACAATATTAAAAAATTGTATTTTTGGAGTAAATCTTCGCTTTTTTCAAATTGCCAAAGCTTAAGCAGGCTTTGTTTTATTAAACAGACTACAGGGTTGAATGCTAAAATAAAGCGCGATAACGAAAAAACAGCGATAGAAATAAACGAATTGGAAGAGGTGGGAAATAAAAAGGCCCAAAGCTTCCCAAAAGAATAGATGTGTAAATGTCACAACACGGTTCGATATATAAACGTAACTCAGTTAACCCAGATCGTGCTGAGATGGTATAACGCCCGACTACCTCTCTATGTCTGGCCAAGTACAGTAGTACTTGTTTTAAACAGTATTTTTATTTCGAAAGGGAAATTGGGATAGATGAACAGGCTTTGCCTATATAAACATCGTTCCCATATAACATATATTTACATAGATTGATAAAACAGATTATAGTAACAAAACATTAATTAATAGGGAAGATAATCGACGTACGTCGAAAGTGAAATGAAACAAAAATATATAGATCACTTAAATTTAAGGGAAATATCGCAATAATGAAACAAAGTTTTATATCGAATGGGATATTACATTCTTTGTTTTCAATTTGATTTTGGATTTGGATGCTTTTTCAAAAGGTTTTGTATAAATTATTATCGTTTCTTTTAAGTATAATCAAAGTCCCAAATATATCAATACATAATATTATCTGATGTACACACATAAATATAAACTTGTCGTTTATCAAAAGGATTCATACAAGATTATTTGCTATATAAATTTGATATGTATTCTACTACAGCAGTCCTTGATTCACTATCTTTCATGCTTTCCATCTACATGTACATTGACGTGGAAATACGCTATGGACATGGGGCAAGTTTATCGAAAGGCTCGCTACCACATATTAGATCGCTAATAGTGGATAGAGGGTAGATTTTTAAAAAGTCGTGACGTCATCTTATAGAAGATTTGATTTAATAACGCTTTGAGCTACCAGCCCCTGGATATAATGTGTTCCTAGAGGCATAATTGGTATATATATCCTTTCTTTAAAAGCCACTTACCTGTTAATTTCACAGTGCTTTCCACAAGCCGGACTAATTTTTGTTAAACCTGTTTACCCCAGTTAATTGAAAATGGCACTTATTCAACACTTAGGAATTATGCATCAGCGGATACATTGCTTGGCTTGGAGTATAGATATGTACTTATAAGGGTAATGGAAATATACGCACTCGATGACGAATCGCTACACACCCGATGCTCTCGCTCTTTGCGAAACCTTTTTATAACTCACCTGATAAAGAGAACAAAATATTCCAGGCATATATGGTAGGCCAACAGTATTGAAAAGTATAACGACAATACATTTGCGTAATTTAGCATGTTACTTTACCCATGGACATATCAATCCAAGATAGAATGAATTTCGATTGATTCATACAAACCATACAACACATAGCATGACCAGACTGCTCACAGATAAGTGTTATTGTGCATTAATCTTTCATTACACACGTTAATCTTTGCATCAGTCTATTTCTTATTTCCAATATAAGTATTGCTATTATACTATAAATGAAGTAAAAAAATATATATATATTTGTGTAGTTTATCGACAAGTCAGAAGAATGATACCGTGGAAACGTCAGATTTTGTAATTCCGGAAGAAGTCTAAATGTTTCGTGCTTTGTTTCTCCAAACTGTCTTGACTTGCCACAATTATGTAACCGTTTAATCGGCACCTCAATCAAGCCAGTCGGTATTGCTCGGCTAGAATCGATCGGACGTTAATGGCTCGAGAAAGCCGTCTCGATGATAGGAAGATTGATTCGAATCTCTTATAACAACTTTATATTCGCTGTGTAGGAAAAATAACTAATTGCACTTAAACGATTACTAATTTAAGCTGGTTTAAACAAAACACTTATCCTGATCGTGATGGCACATTCAAGTCCTTAATGCGATACTCCCGGCTGAAATAACCCTCTTATCGCTTGAAATGTTACCATTAAATATACTTAAATTTGTCATCGACTTCTCGTTTCTTCATTTTATAAAATAATCTGAGGGTTACAGATATATACCTTCCTACGACCACTGGCAGCTGACATGTTGGGCATGTCCAACCCTGTCCATGACGTCACGCGACTAACACTCTTGTGTATTACGAGTTAATAGCATGTGTAAACCGCCAAAGGTTTAAACAGTCGACTCTGCAGGTCTCGTGACGTAGGCACCTATTTTGAAAAGACAGATATTTGATTGGTCAATATATGTGGAGCTCTTCGGTTAAATGATAAAAGTAGGCTACCTAGACATGGCCGCCGTGTGGGTGAATCTGACTGTAGTTTAAGCATTACTCAATTTTTAAGATCCAGTTATAAAATGGATATAGCTCGATTAGAAAATTAGAGCAGAGTTCAACACAAGCAATGATGCCCATTTTACCTATATTCATTGCATTGCAGCCCGGAGTATCGCTTATAATATGTCAGACTAACTGGTAGACCGCTCCAGGTAGAGAATTCAACGGTATAATCTAGCCATCATATTGCCATATAAAATATAATCTGGCATCCAGTAGCTTGCAGTGGGCGACCATCGAAATGATCAACAGAATTCAGAACATTTCTCTCTGCACACAGCCTTTATTTCAGAAAACGAAAGTCAATGTAAAGACCTCTAATCTAAACGTGCCCTGTGTTCAAATATTACATTATAATATTATATACCATGATAGGAGAACCACACCTGTCAGTTGGTCGGTTGAGAGGGGGAAGGGTCTTTGTTTTGATTATTCATCCTGGTAGGAAATAGAAAACAGCTGATTCCAATTTCAATTTTTTTTCCTCCAGCAAACATAATGTTTATAATTTTTACTCTGCGGGTCCTCACTTTGCCGTCTCATTACATTACCAGATATGTGAGGTTGTGGTGATACATGCAGCAATAGGATGGTAGTATGAACTAGCCCTGCTTAACCCAATCTGATAATCACAGAATGTTTAAAGTAATTTGTCTGTTTGCACATAATATCTTAGTCTGTGGCATTATCTCTTGGAAACTGACATGATAGGACAGAAACCTGTTGACACACAGGCAGACGTTAAACTAATTTTACTTTCTCAGTCTAACAATAAATGGATTCAAAATTCTATTTTATTTCCAATATGTATCTAGACATCGTTATCTAGTATTCTACTGGAAGGCCACGGAAAGATTCCCATTTCTTTTTAGCCAAGTTCTGGTGTATTTGCATCACTGTTAAATGGATGATGTTACGTTAGTTCTTACTTGATTATTTCTGTCCATTTCCCTTTTGCTTGCGGATGTGTGTGTGGGCTGGCTTCATTTGTGGATGCCTGGGCTGTTTTATGTTTGTGGATGTGTGTGTGGGTCGTCTTTATATTTGGATGCCTAGGCTGTTTTATGTTTGTGGATGTGTGGGTTGTCTTTATTTTTGGATGCCTGGACTGTTTTATGTTTGTGGATGTGTGGGTTGTCTTTATTTTTGGATGCGTGAGCTGTTTAATGTTTCTAGATTTATGGACTGTTTTATGTGTGTGGATGAGTGGGCTGTTTTATGTTTGTGGATGTGTGGTCTGTTTAATGTTTATGAATGTGAGGGGTGTCTTAGTTTGAGGATGTGTGGGCTGTTTAATGCCTGTGCTTGTGGATGGATATTTAGTTTGTGGTATGTGAATTTCTGAGCTTTTTTAGTTTGAGGACTGCTGCAGAGAAATCCAGGGTGAGTAAACTTCCGTTAAAATTCAAAATAGCCGGTTATTAAACACATTAAACAAATAGTGGATGTTTCTACTGTACATGTGTATTAAGACATGTTCTGCCAGGTTCCTAGGCTAAGTCCCTGGAGAGAAACGCAGCAATAGCAAATGTTAAAGATTTGTTTCTTCAGAAATAAATGTGTCCCAATTTCACTCACGGATAGAACGTTATTACCGGATTCATTCATCCAGTAAACAATACATCAACCACAATTCCTTCTGTAAAATTGGAAATTAAAAAAACTTCCCGGTTGTAAACTGAAAGCTTATGCAGAAAGTTTTATTTGTTTTTTACAGGGAACCAAGACAAATGGCTTTCCAGACTTTAATGATAGTAAAAATGTTCTCGATTCGGAGTTTTTAAGCTTCAACTATACAAGGGGTAAAAAAAAGCCTGTTGACAAAAGCCATCTTGACACTGTAATGTTTCGAGAAATCGATATGAAGCTTTCTTTAGTCGCAAATAACACGTTCTTTAAACATGGGTGTAAATTAAGAAACTTTGACTGAGAGAATCCATCCTCCTATTCCGGTGAGTTAAGTACAACCGTAAAGTTAATAAAATAATTAATAATAAATAAATTAATGCCTTATCTATTTAAGATTAACAGTAAGTTTAAAAGTTTTAAAAATCTATGTTTGCTTTGGATAAAATATAATAAATGAAATTAATCGTGTTATTTATCTCATGCAGCCGTTTTCCGAACCATTGCGCAAAGCACTCCATTTTTATGTATGTTAAACTAGCAACGTTACATAATAGCTTTTTATATAGCAGAATTGGGATTATACGAGCAGAGTTTGATGACATAAGAACATTTCCTCTTGATCCCATCGTATGTCTCTTCCAGGAACAACTCTGCGATTATAACCCAGAAATAAACCTCAACAAACCCCAAGGGTAATGACATTCGTATCAGCTGAGAATTCGCTCAGTTATAAAATTTTCGTCAAAAGATGGGAATAGGAAAAGATATTTTGCCGTACAGTCAACGTAGAATCCGTTTTGGAATTGTTGGGAGTCACATCAAAGGATTTTGTTTTTTCATGATATGATTTAATCAAAACTTTTCGGCCGCCTAGCTCCGATGGGATTCTATTTTTCTGACTTTCATGTTTGCCGACAAAATATAATCCCAAAACCATATTGATTTGGGATACTGTTTTAAACTTGATCTACAAGACAGGAAAGACAATCCATATTAGGAAATACAATAAGGCACTCAAGAGTTAATATAACTTAAGTTCTGGTTATAATATAATATAGGTAGCAGCATAGGTAAAGCTATTAAATTAACTTACAATATAAACTTAATTACAGAGTTTAACTCAAATCAATTATTGTATTGCAAACTCTTCAATGTATGTTATTTTGTATGTGTTAAGAATGACCTTAAATTGAACTATTCCGTACTGTATGTAAATGTATGTAAATACGTTTGCCACTTCTGCTGACTTTGTCATGTTTTCTTTTTGACATTTTCTTAGTTTCATTCTGTAGAAGGTCAGTTGACTGAGTGGTAAATAGGCGGCCATAATTTACTGCTGGCGATTCTGTGCCTTACTATGATGGTCATGGGTTCGATTCCCGGACGGGTTTTAATCTGCAAAATTTTCTGAACTAGAATGTGTTCAAACGGAATGTGTTATTATCCAAAGAAAACCAAAAAATACTGTTAATATTCCCCTTCGTAAAGAAACAAAAATCTGGTATAGTATGAATTATGTTAGCAAAGTGCCTTTGTAAAATAGTTTATTGTTTAAAGGTGGATTATACACTTGCCTTCGACAAAGTTGAATTTAAATTTCTTAAACGTATTCCAAGTTTCAGATTCAGCGTGTTCTGATACTGACATCGGTATATTACATATATGTTTTATATTATGGTAAGTGAAGATGCCCCGAGAAAAAAATCAGAAGAGCCAAACATAAATGAAATGGAACAGGAAAGAAAGTCCGGAAGGTCCCTGAACAATAAATGTGTAAATGCCACAACACGGTTCAAGAACTAACTCTGTTAGAGTAGACGCAGGTGAGATGGCATAACGCCTGATTAAATCCATTCCATCATACCCATTACCATAATTTGTCTGACTCCGGACAGTGCTATTAAATTCTGTATCGCTTACGGTTTCTGTCTTCAATGATTACTGTAGACATAACTGTCATATATTTCCTTTCTTCAAAGACCACTTAGCTGCAATTATTTCCGCGCTTTCTGTAAGCCGGTGTTTTTGGTCTGCTGTCATCGCGCAGTTACTCAAATGTTAAGAACCGATATAACACATGAAATGGTTTTCCTACTGCCAGGCTTATTTTGTTTGTTTGAAGAACGAGAACGTCATGGGGGTTTGAGATTTGAGACCGGATTCACACCAATAATTTACTGACAAAAGGCTTTTGTTTTTGTTATAATGCTATTCCAAACAATTTGGGGTTTCCGTTCTCGTTGTTTGTTTAAAAAATGTAAATGTCTGAAACTAAAAAAGTTTCTTGTGTTTGCTGTCCAAAAAAGTTTCATTTTAGTACTTCACGCAAATTTGGAATCTGTTATCGTTACGTAAAGAATGTCACACCATAAATATAAATTAAACTTTGAAAACCTCTAAAGCTGGTCACATCTGAGTATGTCAGCGCTATGACAACACAGCCGTGTCCGCCTTATCTCAAATTCTATAGAGCCGGAAAGGAAATCGACAATGTTATGTCACAGTAACTGAGAAATTATCGAAGGGTTTTATTGGGCTATATCTGTTTTAATTCTTCAACCAGAACTATATGGTACAGTATATTCCGGAATGACGTTGGTCAAGGGTTATTTCCACCCTTGTTGTGGCTGTCGATATTGTAATGTTTGCGGGTTCGACACGGAGGCTATTCGGCTAGTTAATATAACACAGACAACACAACACGTGTAACCAGTCTGAAACTCTATTTGACTCTGAAGTAACAAAGCGATCTGATTGGCTCAGGCGCATACATATATAAAACAATGACTGAATGAAATGACATGGACTTTTCTACATATGTTACAACAACCTGTCGGCTATATATATATATTAAGTTAAAAAACAAGAATAAGCCGATGTCCATTACGTTAACGTAAAGAAATAGGTCTTTGTCCTGCTGAATTTCACTTGCCGGTAAATTTAAAAGTCAGTCAGAACTTAAATAAGAAGGAAGCCGTTAGGAACAAAATACGATTCTATTTAAAAACTATTGTCTTTTGTCGTCATATAAATTTAAATATTAAGTCTCATTTAAAATAGTACATGATAATAATTATTGTGATCATAGTTACTTACGGTAGGGAAAAAACTAGGTTTTGATGCATTAATCTTAGTTGTTGGTTGATGGAACGAACAACTATTTAAATCGTTGCGGTCACCTGCCCTAATTTTAGGTTTTGAAACGGTCTCCTTCCGAATTGAAGATCTCCGTCAGTGGCCTCCGACACCTTGGAGACTCGGCCGGGCTAGCAAGCATAGAACGAGCGGTCGGGTCTTCAGCATTGGCATCTCTCAGCGAGGTCTGCATACTGAAGTCCGTTTCTGGCCAGTTCTGCTCGGAGACTTTCAATCTTGGGTAGCATCAGGTCCTTGGTATGGCGGCATATGCAGTTAGACGTTGTTAGAAGGAAGAACCAAAACAAACTGAAAAAAACTGAAGAGGCATATTGTATAAGCCAAGATTTCGAATTTTAAGAAATAGAAAGCTTAACGAAATTTAGAGAAGTAGTAAAGACCGACCAAAAACTACCACATGCAACTGAACGGACTATAATGCTGGTATGGAACAGATGTGACAGTACTTATACACTACGACACAACGTGTGGCGAAACTTGGAATATAAAAAATCACATTGATGTCACAATGTTGGCTCTGAGGTAACAAGCATTGTACGCATGCACGAAAGCTAACTAGCGATGCTGATTTTGGTGTGGTTTTTCATGCAGACCATTTATTGTTTTGCATTTTATTGGAGAGAGTACCATCGCTTTAACAAAGTAATCAACCCGATTGGCATATTTTAGCTATCATTCCTTGCTTAATATTACGCCAAGGGCTGGGAGAGAGGGTCTATATTGTGTTCTCAGAACGAAGGGGCAACATCTGTTTGGAATGTCTGTATGTTTCCTGTGATTATCCTGTTTTGTCATTGTTATTTCCCAGTGGTGCAGATGGTGGTTGCCTCCGCACATTTGGCTGGTAGGCCGTCATATTAGTGAAATAACCTTATGTATGGCGTGTTATAGCCTTTTGAAGTCTGTGGGATTAATTGGGGTTTTACGCTTCAGATTATTTTATTCAAAAGACGGCGTGCCAGACAAATGGTTAAGAGACACGACCCTCGATGGAACAACCTACATTTAAGGCCCTGTATCCATAGGCCGTTCCCTTGTGGCGTGTTCCCTTGCGGCGTTGTGACCTTGTGACCTGACCCTGTACTCGCCCGTATTCTTCGGCTGTTCCTTTGTGGCGTGTGCAATGTACGATAATATTGATGAAAACGAATTTCAGTGTATATCGATATATCTCTTCAACAATATCGTACTCGA
>JAVFBX010241372.1:0-10404 GCA_034783855.1 Mopalia kennerleyi | reverse complement strand
ATATCTGAAATTCTTTTCCACATAAGTGAAAATCTTTTCAACATAAGTAAAAAAGAATTTCACATATGTGGAAAAGATTTATACATAAGTAAAATAAAAGCGAAACTAATTCGACATATGTAGAATAAAGGTAAAAGTGATAAAACGGCTTGCCATAGTGGGTAACATATAGATCAAAATAATGCTACGTAAATGTCTTCCTGTGTCAATGTCACACAGAGAAACAGCCTGACTTCGGTGAAAATTCGGGTCAATCTATCGTGGGACTATATAGCTGAGACTGCTGAGTCGGCTGAGTTTACTATATGAGGCAACAATCTCCAGTTCGATCACCGCTGCATGAAGGCAGGCAATTTTGTTATTCTCTACATTGATTCTTTACATACGAGTATATGGAATTTGCTGTTGGTGTATTTCTCCGTTTAAAGTTTGGGTGGCACTTTAGATGTTATCAGATAAATAAAGTGTCATAGATAACGTGAGCATTTCTGATAAGATTTCTCTCGAGTTTAACAACACCGTGGAATTTTCTGAATATCTTATCAAACGCTTTGAGGAGATGGGAAAAAAACATATGCTTCAGCAAACGGACAATATAAAACAAAAGAGGCTGATGGGGGTGCTAGTGGTAAAGGAGGGGGTGAAAAGCTAAAGATGCTAACACTATTTTTCCTTACATTGGTTGCAATTTTGTGAAAAAAAATCTCCATTTTGTGTACGACCGTGACAATAGCCGTTGTATGTACACTGATTTTAATTAACTAAACGCTGACGTTTCTAAGGAAACGTGTAACGCCAAACAGAGATATGCGATAGTTGCAGATAAATAAATACTTGAGAATTGAGCAAAATAAGTTGTTTTAATTACATTGTGATAATTATACGCACACTCGCTAATCATCGGCTATATAACACTCCTTACTTTATAACTCTATCATGAATAGATTTGTATACAGCCGCTGCTTACTGGGTGTAAATCGTACGTTCAGAAGTGGAATGTGGCAAACTTAACTAGAGCGTCAATCCACAGAATCCATACAGAAATATGACTGTTCCGAAATTTATATTTTAACATTCAGGTCTGATTTTCTTACTAATTTGTGCGTTTTCGTAAAATGTTGGTGAATTGCTTTTTTATCTTAATTTTTATTATTTTGTTTGTTTGTTCAGGTTTTGCTCGAGTTTCAAATCCAAGCGTTATCGAGATAAACTACGATCGGAGATTAAGTCGCTGGAATCGCTTTTACCTGTCAACCGGTCAATCCTTCACCGGAAACTGGACAGTCAAACCGTATTCAGACTTGTCATCTCATTCTTCAGAACCAAAGTTTTCTTTAAAGGTAAGCTTGTTTAGATATATTTTGGCTTATTAGGGAAATAATTAGCCACTAGCTCCGTCATTCGCCCAAATAGAACTCATGTTCCTCTCCAGTATGGTACACGTCTGACATACTGTGTGCTTTCAACTGTTCTTGAAAACAGGACAAAGTCATTTCAAATTAAAATTTAAAAAAGGCGAGTGGCTAAATTATCAGCCATGAACCTTTAACATAATATAACGTTTTTGTTTTCTCTTCTCATATTTCCCCAAGAATAATTAGTGAAAACATTTATTTTTTTACGGGCTTTACATATTTGTGTCTGTCGAGTACACTTAAATTTTAGAATAACAAATTTAAAAATACAAATTTAATTTGTCTCAAGCTTTGAAGGATACTCATATCTTTATAATCGTGTTAATTTTCATTTCAATCCCGGAATTATCATATTATAATGTATTATATTTTTGGCATTTTGGTTTCCTCTGGCGTAAGGCGAAATGGCTTAGAGATTTGTACTATAAACTATCTAAACCTGGTCACCTGTCTGCCAAATCCTATATATATTGAAGATCGCGAGATTGACGAGAAATAATAACCAGGTATAAATGCTTAGTATCATCTGGAATCTTTGAGATTGCCCATAAAAGCAGGCTATATCTTAATAAAGGTATTTAACTTAGTCGCATTGATTTAATTATATAATTCGTGTTGATTTAACTCATTCGTATTTGAACAGCAACAGGTGTTCAAGAAAGCCGACAGTACAACACCGAAGACGAGGCTGTTGCTGAAGTTAAGGCCAATGCCATAGATACTGATGAATGCACTGGACAAGTTCAAGAACTCTTCAAGGGAGATAATGCCTTACAGGTAAAATAGTTTGCTTAAGAGATGTGTTTATTATAAATACTTAAACACAGTTTAGACACAGTCTGTTTATAGTACTGATCAACCCAGCCGACAGTGACAGATGAGTTTACGTGAGGCGTGAATAAGCGGGTCTTAATCATCTTGTTTAAAGTTTGTAAATGGCGTTTTGTTTGCTGTGTCCTCGCTTAAGACAACATACCTTTGTCAGTGTATGTGATAGATGATTTTATACTCGACATTTTCGCCTGCTTTAATGAGTTTAAATGAAGTATAAGCACCTTAAGGTAATCCATTCTCATTGCAGCCGCCTTTCAACTTCATTGTGTGTATTTATTCTCTTAAGTGCCACACCTTTTAACCAAACTAGTTTGACTTTTTTGTTAAAGGTTTTCGAACCGGGTATTATAACACTTAGCCCCTTACCAAAACAAGATTTAACCTAGGTCCAAACATTTCAATGACCACATGAAACAATATTTTCCGATGAATTCCTTTCAAAATGACAATTTTTTGTAAAATAAAATAAACAAATTTAGCTTGAATGTATCCATCAAAAATGAACTGTCATATTAAAACTGTCATATATACGACGTCTAATAAGATTTTGAACGGATTATAGATTATGCTATGTACAAGTTAAAATCAAGCTAGAATCTAATCAACACCTAAAGCGATACCTGTCTACCAAAAATTAGTTTTATCGTCAAAATATTACTGCCACAATTTAACTATAGTAAGTTCGCTAACAAATTGTGTGTATTTATTCTCTGCAGTTAAACACCTTTGAACCAAATAAGTTTGACTGTTTTGTAACAGGGCTCATACAGGGTATTTTAACATTAGGCAGTTTGGTAAACGTTTGATGAAGTCAGATGTTCTGTAAACGCGTGAAAATCAAACACGCATAAAGGCTAAAAGTAACACGGTCTACCAAAACTAGATTTTTACTGTCAAGATTTAGGTCCAACATTTTGTTAACAAATTAAAAGAGTAATGTTGAAATTAAAAATATTCAGTGAGTGAAAAGCTTTCACGAGATGCAAGAAATTATCTTAACAGAACGTGCACACACCGTAATGCAAATATTCTGAGAGAATTTTCAGTTTCGAATATTTTTCTGTTTTCAAACTTTCAAACAAAGTTGATAGCCTACAAAGTTAAGAGTGCAATAAAGAAAACAGCACACAACTTTCACCTCATTAAACTATATATAACTCAGGTTTCTTTGAAAACGAAGCAGACGTGATTTTTGGGGGGACCATGTTATTTCAAAAGTCATGTACGTGGGTAGACTAACCTTGGCTAGAATTTTCTCGAAGCCAATTATTCGGAACAGGAATGTCTATATACTTTTTGTTCATCAACGATGTCTTTCGTTTAATCCTCATTGTTCTGTAATGCATTGTAGGCTTTAGATGGATTTTTGTTGATGGTAATGGCTGATGGTACCATTCTATTCGCCTCAGATAGCGTTCTGCAATACCTAGGATTCAATCAGGTATGTTTTGTAGTTTCTCACAAGTTCAGAAAGGACCATATTGTACTCGATAAACTATAATTTTATTTCCAGGCTGCATTTTTCATTTTTCAACAAGTCTATTCAAAGAAACTTTTGTTGTCATGCTCGACGCTCCATCGACGACGTAACCTCACAATTACAAATGTTGTCCAAAACATACAAGGCCATTGTTGTATAGGTCCAGATATCCGTCATATTCAGCCTCTACTACACTGATGGTACAACGACTGGATACATTTGTCGTTGGAAGTTAAGATTTTGCTTGACCAAATAAAAACCAAAATAAATATTTTCACATATATACAGGTTATTGTTCCACAAAGCTATCTAAGTATAACATGGTCTTAATTATACTATGACGTTACAATACCTTCAATACTGACTCCCATTATAATTGATATGAACTTGGACTAAGATCAATATGTGGAAAGGACTTCAGAAATCTATGAATTTGAACATTAAACATAAAGCACCTGCTTATTGGTAGTAAAATCCAAACTTTTTGCGTACTTGGAATTTGATCCAGTTCCAGTACATTCAGATACGGGCTATAACCTTTCCATTAAATATCAGAAATCCAGTTAATAAGATTCCAATAATGTTTTATAATATCCAAAATGGCTTTAGTGCTCACAGCTATATTGTTTTATACTAAAGTTATTACACAGAAATATGTGCGGTCATGTACAGCTAGAGTTTCTTCAAAGAACTCACAGAGCTGTAACATACATTATGCTGATCGTAAGAACTTCAACATTCTAATATTTGAACCCGATGGCGTCGATCTATGGCTTTTATTGGTAATTATATAAGGGAGGCTATTCAGCGATAGCTGGGACACACCCAGGTCTATTTTCACACATGCTTTTTGATTGTCTCAATGATTCAGGTGGACTTAATGCACAGATGTCTGTATAGCGTTATCCACCCAGATGACCACTTTGACGTCAGAGATGTTCTTGAAAAGACGATTCCCAGCACAAATCATCACAGTTCGTTTCCGGTAAGAAGGCGGCTTAATGTGGTAAATAGTTCATAAGTAAAAGAATATATACAGATGCATGGCCGAGAGTCTAACAAGAACCTTTCTAATCTGTACCTGTCGTCAAAATTAACTTAAATGGTCTGATGCCGTTGGTATTCAAATTCAAAACCACAATCATTGAAGTTTTTTTTGTAATACTGTTATAGGTAAAATCTATATTTATATAGTATATATTTACAGCCTTTTTAAAATTAAAAATGAAATTTGTTGAGCGTCATGTTGGTTAAAATCGTATTTTGTTTTACTGGAGACTAGAGGCACTTCACTAACCACACAATTATGCTATAGCTCTCAGTCAATTGGACAAGAAAATGTCAGCGATTTCATTAATGGCTAGATATAATGAAATTGACAGCAGTGGAACAGATCAAAACATTACCAAAATATAACGTGTTTTTTTAGAAGAAATTATCTCCGATTATTTATTAACTTTGAAACGTTTTCCCATGAGTTTGAAGTTTTGGAGTCTGGACCACATTCAAGAATATTTGAAAATACACCGCAAAACATAGATTTAGTTATGATATAACGATAGATTCCGTTGCACATCAAAATAAAATGGGATTAAGAACGATTGAAATACACCCACTGTAGTGCATTTGGACGACGACAGCATTACCCTGAATAAATCTTTTACCGTTTTGTTATCTTGTATTATATTGAACGTTACCAAAAACATTTCAGCAGGATTCCGTTTGTGGAAGCAGTCAGGCCAGGCCGGACAACATTTCATTCCTTTGCAGAATGAGATCGTTCAGCGGGACATCAGCAAGCTATTTAGTAAGTCATTCAAAATTTCTACATTTTACCCTCAGTTAACAAATAACAGTTGAGCTGTGTATATTCGTTAAATATTCATACCTTTTATGATTCAAAAAGTTTTTGGCCGTAAGGTTGCCATGGCCGTTAATCTCCCAACAGTTATTCTACGGCAAAGATAATTCCGAAATATTGTTATAAGCGGTTATATGAACTTTATTGACCCCATTGACGCCAACTGAAAAAGCAGTTTCATGTAGTCTACATCAACAAGCCAGATGGAAACTAGTAAACAAGCCTTAAATTAACCAGGGGCCGGTTATTCAATTTAATCCTCGATCTACCTCAAATCCACTATTAGCGATTTACTCAGGTGTTAGCGACTAATAGTCTGTCGAGCAACGGGCTCCTGAACAATAATGAATGTTTTTTTTCTTCAAATTATTATTCAGAAAATCCATTGTTCCGGGCGTATACGTCAAGTGTCTGGTTTGCCAAAGACTGCGAAATCTTCTAACGTTCTTGCCTACCTCTTCTGTCGGCCATTTATGATCAGCGGACAGGACTCAGATTCTGACGTCAAACAAAATGTCTTCTGGACAAAACATGATATGGACCTCACCTTCAAACAGTTAGATAAAAAGTACGTGCCTAGAACATTCTTTCAGAAAGCTTTTATCAAATTAAGGATGGAGGAACAGTCTTGAGTCCAAAGAGTTCGATGGGTAGTCCATCAAAGACTGTCTCTTCAAAGTTTTACAGCGACCCTTTCGGTAGAGCCAAATTTTGTTGGAAATCATTTTGAATCATCATTACTTATTGTAATTTTTGTTAAAACATCTATTCTTTTTCTCAGAGCTGCCGACGTCATTGGTTACGTCACCGATGATCTCGACGGGCAATCATTTTATCAGAACATTCATGTGGAAGATGTTACAACGTGTTGTATCTGCCATAAAGCACGTAAGTTTAAAATCAAACAAATAATACAGAAAGATCAAAGCCTAAAGCCATATCAATCTTAACATAACAAGGTATTTTTATGGATATACACCTTCTGAGTTTATTGACGAGCAACGTTTTGGAGCAGATTCTAGCACCGTTTTCAAGCTAATGAAACAACTCATTAGCTTGTAAACGGTGCTAGAATCTGCTCCGAAACGTCTCACGTCAATAAACCAAGAAGGTGTTTATCCATAAAAATACCTTGTTATGTTACTATCCCTGCTTCTATATGCCTCTTAAAGAAGCCATATCAATCTTCCAGTTGCTGACCAGTTTGTTCATGGCCAGCCTGGAATAAGTCTGTGAGTTAGCCTGATGTTGTTTGTATTTCATGCCGTGATAGAGGTAGGTTCCCCGTCCTACTATATAAACATCAATATGTTCCAAGAACATCGCTGGATGAGTACCAAGTGTTCTTTCCATCAAAGAGCAAAATGTGCCCAGCAAACGTGCACAGGGATATACTATAAAGGTCGATGTGTCACCGGAGTTTGCAATGCATTTTTTTAAATTAGCTTAAGTCTTTTGTCGGACTCGGCGTCGATCCAATAGCGCTCCCTTTATTAATAAGTTGATGGGTTACGACTAATGAAAGTATGTACCGCACTGGAATAATTGAGTAACATCTTTATTACTTGTTTGACACCATACGGAACTCAATATATAACAATTAAAAATTAATAATATTAAATAAAATCAGAAAAACACGAGCACAGGCTCTGTGACCTTTTGCCTGGATTATAATTCCCTTAATCCCGAGGAAACTCCATTGTCAGTATTGTCAGTAGTTTTATTTACCATTGTTTCCTTGTTTCAGTAACGGAATCAAGTGATATTCAAACCATGTACTTCCGTTTGAAGAGTAAGGATGGTTCCTGGGTTTGGTTACACAGTAGAGGGAAAGTCGTCACTAAAAACTCCAAGAAATATTCCATTGTGTTCTCACACTCACCTGTCAGGTACTGTTACACGTTGCATGACGTATTAGTGTTTATAGTCTCGTTATAGACTAAATGTTTCTTGTCCTCAATCAGTAAACTAAAATCTGATTTGACTGTTAACTCGCTAGCATATGTAACATAGCAGTCTCTCATCAGAACACAAACGAGAAAAGACTTAACCGACTATGTTCTCTACTTTCAGAGAGGAAGACAGTGGATATATCCAACAGGAGATAATACTTCGTCAGAGATATTCCATCCACGAACTCTTCTTTCTGAAACAAAATAACTACCATCTTGACAATCCCGCATCGTCAGACTCAATGTTTGAAGTAATTGACCAACAGGTGTCCTCAAAGATCACGACTGGACAGCGAGCGATGCAACCACTCTGTCCGAGCATGCCCAGTTCGGACGGGATGATGTCCCTACAAGGATCATGTCCATCAAGCTGGCATGCAATGTCAGATCGACATTCCCCTGTGCTACCATCCACTCATGTGGCTCATAAACTTTCCTTGAGAGAAAAGCAGATACATTTTCAAGACTTTAAGAAACGACAGTTTGGACAAAACAGGACAGACAAAACCACCAATTACGGAAACATTAATCGGGCTTCTGGTTACGTAAACGGATCACAACAGGCCCCAGACTTTACCTATGGACACAACATTTCTTGTCACAGATTCCCTCAATCTGCAGAGTGCTACCAACAATCCATGCCGTTGCGCAACAACCATCCTCCTGAAAGTTATAACAATTTCCAATACCGGCAAAATTTAGCTGCACAACAGTTGTCATCTATACCTAGCTCGGATCAGATGATGGAAGGTTATGGCTTACGCTGCTCTGAAAACTCATGCGTTCCAGATCTTCAGTATAGCCCGTCCTCAGCGTCAATATTTTCATACTGCATGCCTCCTTCCCCACCTCCTTCGCCACACCAGCCTCCGCACCAGCCATGTATGGTCCAGGATAGAACGGTTAGGGTGAGAAATGTCTTTACACATCATCCTTCTGGTGGGTATACATTGGTTCAGGATCAGACTTATCACGTGCGTAACCATGGAAGAAATGGCCAAGGAAACTGTCCAAAACAAAATAGAGCGCATTGTGCAAATCAAACACCATCATACCGGGCACAGACTTGGAAACGCCATAAATCAAGACACAAAGTCTGCGCCTCAAAACACAAACGTCAGGAAAATCAGTTTCCATCCTGTTTAGAAGAAAGTGCTCAAACCTCAACGGATATTTTGTCGAATAGAAAAACGACGCAGGATGCTTGGTTTCAAGAGGAAGCAACAGAACATCCCAGACAACAAAGCGGGGTGATAGGCTGTACAGTTACCGACTCCCATTCGTGTGCAGTGGTCAGTGGATGCTGTGACTCAGGGGAGGTAACTCCTTCGTGTTTCGATCCAGCCTTTCACATGAAAATAGTTGAGGAAACTGACATGTCCTCAAACGCAGATATAGACTTACCTTCAATTGGTAGCTTCCTTGAGTACCTCAATGATATATGAAACTGACCAGTAAGTGCTATTTGGAATTTGTGCGTAAACCATTTACAGCGTCACATTCATACTATTCATTCTAGGCAATCAGGACTCCTGTTACCCCCATCAAATGTGTTAGATTAGTGCTGTACGTGTCCTACATTTTTAGTTGGTTCACTTCATGTTTCAGAAGTTTAGAAATAGATTTCACTTTTATAGCAATAAGGTGAACTCCGTTAGCAGGTCAATGTGAATAAGAACCTCCGAACAGTCTCACAGTGTTGGTCTTCATTATTTACTGAAATGCTAATCTACCTAGGCTCCTTTTACTCGATTTATTTACAGGTATAATAGATTATAACATATGAGTGCGCGAAGTTTAGTATAGTATAGTGCGATGACAAATGATTCACTTACTGAAGCACTTGCCATCGTACTATTCCTCTATATAAGGCCTGAGTCGATTAAACTGTGTTCGACAAAATACATATTTCTGACTGACATCCAGCATGTCAACGTTCTTGATCAAGGTCGGATAACTCTTGGAGATTTATCTTAGCAAAGGGAGATCATGCCCATAGCAAAACGAAGAGTACACTTGCCGGAACTGTGTGAATGGGAGAACGTGGAAGCGATAATGTACGCTCAGATAATGTATGGAGGGAAGTAACTAAAAAATGTATGAATTTATTTTGCATAGAAGATGCATTCTTCTGCGTTTTGTGGTGGCTATTCGTGTCTTTCAACCGTACTTTCTAATTGGCTTTTCTGCAAGTAAATGACAACAAATCGTAATACAGCGGAAAACAACGAAAATGTATTATGTATGTGTACATACAGAGTGGCTTGTTTCGCATGGAGAATGTATTTAATGGTACACAATATATAACATTAATTAGCTGGTAGCATCTCCATAAATCTTCCACCTGCTGGTGGTGGTGGCGGATGATTACAGAACCAAATCATTCTGTTTGAGAATTTATGCGTTATTGTAAAACTGAACATTCATTTTAGTCATTTTATACGATAGATTAAATTTACAGCCAGAATATTAAGACATTCACAATGAATTGTCGTACGATGTAATTTCGTCTGTTAAACTATAGGCGTAAAAATATCGTACGATATTTTATTGTCGTACGAAATTTTGTGAAAGTGGCTCCGACTGTAGATAACCGTCAATGGAAATCGCCAATGGAAAAAAGGGAGATAACTAATTTCATCCCGATAGTGTACAGCTGTCAGGTTGCTTTGTACAAGCACCAGTTCACTTCTGCCTGTGTAGGAGATGGCTCCCCACAACATGACACTGCCTCCACCGAATCTGTCAACTTGGGCGACGCAGTTGTTGGCAAAACGTTCATTGTGGCGCCTGTATACGCGTTGACGTCCATCATGTCTCTGTAAAAGGAAACGTGACTCGTCGCTGAACCATACTCGCCGC
>JAVFBX010241371.1:7322-19930 GCA_034783855.1 Mopalia kennerleyi | reverse complement strand
TATTTTTGTCTCCGTCGTCATATAAGTGAAATACCCTTGAGTACGACGTTAAACACCAATCAAACAAACAAACCACTCAACAACGAGTGTCGGCACATTTGATTCGCTCCCCCTATAGCCCTTATTTTAGCCACTGTTCCAACTAAACCGTTAAAAACCACCCCTACTCTCCCCTGCACACAAATACGAGTCAATCCTTTATGTTAGCTTATAGAAAAGTATAACCAAAAAATAAAGGAATATTGTCACTATCGATTTCGCCACATCACAGCCTTCTTAAAAAAAGGTCGTCCTGTACATGTTGATGCTTCAACTCTAAGCCTATTCCAAGTTAGTCCGACTGGCTCAGACGTATTTTGCTTTAGTTATTCTCTGTCAGGCAAAAACTTTTTCACCGTCAGACATTATAAAAAGATAACAATAATGTCATGGCCAGTCGCACAAATTCCAAGTGTGATATTTATTAATTACATCATGCTGTGTTCTTTATACTTTGTCCCTCATTTCATTTTTCTATCGTTCAGTATTTTTTTCTTCTAATTGTCACCGTGGCTTAGTCTATACTAGTAGTCTATACTTTTCCCAGTTTTAACAAGGCAAACAAAAGCGACAAATTGAATTGATTTTTAAATGAAAAGCAAAACGTTTGTCTAATTCCTTTCTTTGCATTTAATAATGAATTGGAAAAAATGCTTTACACGTATTTTGTATTTACATAAAAATATTTTTTTAAAACATACAACAACTGTATACAGCTGTTCAACTTTGACTCAGGCTAAATGGAAATACCTTTTTTTTAACTCGAATTAATCACATTATAGGCCTTCTTAATATAAAGAAACACGTCATTCTTTTAGGCCCTATCGATAACTGTTTTGTTTATTGTTAGAAAATGTAATGCTTCTTTTGAACATATTTTTCTCTCTCTGTTGTTTTCCTTTATACTTTATACTTGTTTAATTGCTCACAAAGAGCTATAACTGCATCTGTTCATTCTATCGATTTTGTGTGTACATATGGTACATGCCGAATTCACTATATAGGCTAATATGATATAGCCTTACATGTTAATAGCAAGTAAACACAACTGTGTTATTTCAAGTTTTGATTTTTTGTTACGTATATGATCATGTACCCTCGTTACCTTCACGCGAGACCCAGTCCAAATAACATTCACCTGGCTGAGACAATCAGCCATGTGGACTATATGTTTTGCCATGGCACTTGTGTTTGCTAGTCGAATATCAGATTTATTTTACAAAATGCAAACATATAAGCCTAATTTTCGGGCTAACGTTCATCATACAGGGAGTCCGAATTTAAGCAATAACCCTGAACCTTTAGCCCAAACAGAATGCCTATAAATGCTTGTATCGCACTGTATTTGTTGTATTTAGCGAAAATTTGTATGAAACTTTGGGCGCTGTTGGTTTGTCATAATGATAAATACTAAATTATCTTACTTGTTCTCTAAAAAAATTTAACATATTTGTTTTGGATACATTTTGACATTGTCTGTGTCACTTTCATCGACATGGGACTCATTTTGGCACGAGATAATCCCCATACGAGTTGTCCTATCATTCGCATCATATATGTATTTGTTATCTATAAATATTCAGGACAACAGATAATTAATCATCGCTAAATTCCTCGTCTGAAGAAGAGTTCGTTGAAGAAAAATACGGAATTGTTTTTTTACAGAAAGTTAATGGTAGTGTCCTTGTAATTCAATCACCTTAACTCTAATGTTAAACTAATTCGGTAATACCTTTTAAGACTAATAAACTTATAACAATTCTAAAGGCAATGACGATTATAGCACACAGTTCCATTACAGGTTGGTTTTGAGTTGAGGAACACACAACATTACTTCTAAACATGTAGCTAATATGAGTGATAAAAATTATTTTAGGAGATGGGAAAGTCACTAAAAAAGATATCTACGAGGGTAGTACGTTTGACTGGCACGTTTACCTTCATTATAAACAAATAAAAAAGTTCCTGGGATAAAAAGAAAAGTGACCTTACATCTGGTCGGCTGTGTGTGAATGTGTGTGTGTATCTAAAGAACAACAAACGAAGGAGTGAATAAATTTCGGTGTAATATCTAGGTTTGGAAAGTTTCTCTTTATTATGAACAAATTGTTGAGTTTCTAGGATGAAATGTTAAAAGAATTTATTACAGTAATATAGTATCAACCAGATGCAAACTTTCCATAGGCAATGGAACATAAATAGTTATTAGTTATCAGAGCAGCTGCTGAAGTTGAAACAGCGAGATTGATTTGTTTGTTGGTTGCTTGGTTTTTAGGTTAAATGCTTTATTGATTCATTATTCTCTTTTTAGTAAATTATTTATTAAACGTTAGACCAACAAATGCTATTTGAGACAATGGCGATGGTATCCTGTTACAACCGCCTAAACTAAGACGATGCCAATTTGACGTACTCTGCCAACTGCTATATCGACAAACTTTTTGATTTATTATCCCTAATAGCGCTAAATCTTGCTTTGAGTGATTCTCACTTTGCACAGTAACAGCAGTTTGTGCGAACCGTATATACAAGTTTGATGCTAATGTGGAGCAATAGTGTTATGGCTGAGAGCTTAAGAGGTTTCCTATCGGGTTTTCAATGTATTTAAGCAAGAAAGAGTAGGAAATGGAATTGCAATACTCTTGAGTAGGATGTCAAACCCTTATAACAAAACAACATAGAAACCGATTTTACCGACTTGACTTCGCCAATCCCTTCATAACAGTTCTGGAATGGGAAACCTACTTGTTCTAGAGCTTTTTCTATAAGATACCTACAATGTCATTGATCACACCCAGCTAGCAAATATCATATGGTCCAGATCAGGAAAAGATCTTCCGTGACAGAATTTAGACGTCTGACGCAGATCTGTGATTTCAACTGGGCCAGATCCCTGGCAGACGTCAGTCCTAATCTGGACAGAAAATGAAATATGGGCCGAATCCAAGTAGGCTGTATGTGATGGCATCTCTGGACCAAATCATCTTCATGTCTGGCAATCAACTGGCTTACCGCTCTGTCTTGATCTGGAAAAGCCTTCCATGGCAGGATTTAGAAGTCTGGTACAGATCTGGGATTTCAACTGGACCAGATCCCTGACAGATCTCAGTGCTAATCTGAACAGATCTGAGACCAGATCTGGTAAGTCGAAAAACGGAATCTGGGCCAGATATGGCCCTGATAAAGGTAGACTGCCGTATGTGCTGGCACTCAACTGGCTCGCAGCCCGGCACAAATTTGGAAAAGATCTTCAATGACAGGATTTTGACGTCTGGTGCAGATCTGCGATTTCAACTGGACCTGATCCCCGACAGATCTCACTGCTAATCTGGACAGATCTGTAGCCAGGCCGGGACCAGATATGAGACTGATCCAGGTCGACTGTTGTGTGTGCTGGCATATCTGGACCAACTCATTTTTAGGCCTGTATCTCAACTGGCTTACAGTCCTGTCCAGATCTGGAAAAGATCGTCCACGACAGGATTAAGATGCCTGGCACAGATTTGTGCTTTCAACTAGATCAGATCCCCGGCAGATCTCGATCGGTGCTAATCTGGACAGATCCAGATGGGAGGGGGTATAGGGCATATAAAGTAGATACTGATAGCATATTGATTTTACAGTTGATACGGTCCATTTTACACAAACGTCTCAATGTATGTCCTTAAAAATGTGTTGGAATCGTGGATTTGAATGTAAATCCAACAGTGTTACGATATTATCTATGAATAAATCCTTAAAATTTCCATTCATTCACAATTATGAAATAGAGATGTAATACATTCTTCAACATCCTTGTCCCTTCAGATTGACTTTGATGAGACGGTAAGACTTGAATTGTCTTTACAAAGTGCTTCTTAAGTCTCGTTTTTGTTCCGACTGCAGATTAAATTTAAAATGGATCTATACATCTGATCAAAATGACTGACCATTTTCCATTGCCAAAATCAGTTGAGATTCCCTCTGTGGACATCCTTAGTGAGGGCTTCCGTGTGGTATACCATCCCCTGGATCCTCGCCTACGTTGGTTCATCTGAATCATACATCTATACGATAGTGCTGATGGTGGCACAATAAAAATTATTAAAATGATCATCCACTTGTTAGGTGTGAGGCAAGGATCTCTCCTGTAGTGTTAACTTTGTTGCAAAGAATGTATAACAAGCAAAGAATGTTCAGATCATGGACATGTTTTGCCGGTTTTTTTCTGGTTGCTGGTATAAGTAGAATTTGGAGATCGACCTTGTTTTTTTCCTGGTCAAAGTTATGTGAACAATATAAAAGGTATATAGGTAAAATTTAAAGAGCGACCATGTTTTTATATTCTCAAATATATTAGAAATATATTAGAAAAATTACCTGTGACTTATACTACCAAGGAATACAAATCTTTGCTCAAAAATGCTCAACACATTTGGTGCTAACTACTTGGCCCCTGCAGTTCTTTTGGAGTTATGTACATTCCATTCAAAATCAGAATACATGGAGACAAAGTTTTGTTTGGGTCAAAATGTTACTTAGGCCAAATAAATCTTGTTCACTTTTTTTAATAACTCTTTCTTGATAGCCAATTTTAGAAGGCATAAGTGAGCTACAGTTTGTTTGGGTCAAAATGATGTCTAAATCAAATTGTTCTTGGTTACATTTAAAAAAGGTTTTTCATGGTTGGAAGTGACCAACAATTTTTTGGGTTGAAATGTTATCTGAAGATAATAATTCTTGTCTACTTTCTGTGTTTTTCTTGGTCGCTATTATTCATAGAGTTAAGTAATTCAATATAATGTGTCATATTGTAAAATTGTAAACATGCAATGCATAAAGAAATTATTTAACAAAGTAATTATAGGAATTATTACAATACTAAATAGGGTTTAATTGTAAAAATAAAAACTATGAAATGGGTTGAATCTAGACTGGTCATGTTCCAGTAGTTTACTTCCAGTGCAGACAGATCCAATGAATGTTATTAAAAAGAAATCTTGACAGCCTTAATATTCAATTTCGAATGTCCATAAAGAATTGATCACTCCTGTTTTCAAAAGAATAATGCACTTTGGCTAGCACATGATTGGTAAAAAATATCCATAGGGTGTGATGTTCACATGCAGGTTTACTATATAAACAGGTTAAACTTCAGTCCTGGAGTATCTGATGGATAAGCCAGTTATAGTCGAAAAACTGATATAGTTTTTGGTAATTATGCCAGCACGTTTAAAGAAATGATTCTTAGCTCATCATTGCATTACTGAGTAACAGTTGAATGGTCCCAGTGTTTTCACCATTCTCCAGTTATGCAGGGTATAGGGCATTTCGGGGCTTCGAAAGTTGTGACACAACGAAATCTAGAAATTGCACAACCAACTCCATCTCCAGAAAGAAAAAGTGTGCCACTGTTGACTTTTGGATATGATCAAAGCTACAACACCACCCAGCATCAAGTGTTCATCCATCCACCGATGTTATAAAATCTTCTAGGATGAGTGTTAACTTTCTCAAAATGCACCAACACCAAGGAACTAAAAAAACAAAAACATAAATTTATATATGAAGAAACGAACTACCCAGATCGCTTCGTCTCAATTGTATTTCTCCCCAGATAGAGTGTTAGCCGCTTTTCCTCGATTATTTACTTGTGAACCAGACCGGGAATATTCAAGAATAATTGATGTAAACAAATTTATTAACGATGGACGTAACACAGACCCATCAAACATTGTGGTGCTGGGCCAATCCCGGCCCGATAACGTGTAATACATCGGGCTATTTCAGATGCGACGATTTCGCGCGTGTATCGGCGTGCACATTGGCGCTTAATCGACCCAGTACAGTGTGTAGCAAGTAACCCAGCATTCAGTCGGAATATGCAATAACTGGGCCATGATTGGCATGACTGAACAGGGCCTGTACTGGCGATGTGGTATTGTGCCAATGTCGTACCAATTATGGTCCGATAGAGGGTCTATTTTGTATGCCCAAGGCTGGGCCAGATGTCCCAAACCAGTGATTAATTCTACTGGGCTTTATTTTTTTATATTCTATCCTAATTGCATACCAATGAATCCTTTTCGTCAATTTAAAACGTGGAAAAGTTAGTCTGCTGTTATGTGTGCGGGCTCCCAATGGCATGTGGTAAGGGAGACTTGTCCTTTGTATAAATGTTATCTTTGAATATTATCTTCCAAAATATGTTTACATGTATTCTGTCCACTACTATATTGAAAACAAACAGCTATTCAACGGATAATGACTTCATTCTGGAAATGGAATAAATGAGTTAAATAGAGCTAAACAGATACGCAGAACTATCGGTCGAGATGTTATAGATTATATACTGCAACACTCAAATATTAAATAATAAACTGAATGGTAAACACACATCTGTTCCAGACATAAACTCAGTTTCACATTAAAATACTAACATAAACTGCTAACGTTAAGGTCACAACCAACTGATATCATATAACAAAACAACAAAAGTCCAGTATATATAGGAAATATTTTATTTAACAGGTAAAACATACAACAAAATAAACAAATGTGTTTAATGGGACGGGGAAGGAATGCTTAATCTGAGTCATCAGTGCTGTGTGACATCTTTTGCCATATAGTCGATGCTTCCGCCATTCATTTCTATCTGCATTCCGCAGCCATAACATTATCTCTCTTTACCTCGGTCTCTGCTGTCTTATCGCCGAAGGAGTTTTCAAAACTGCTTCTGAAAAAAAAAACCCAAACAAAAATAGCGTAATTTGTCGCAGAAAATTGTTACATAAAAAACAAGCATCATTGCTACATTTGTGAAGTTATTTTCAAGCGTCAGATGATTTTCTATTTTGTTATGTTAATATTCCCAAAGGGTTTAATTTGTATTTTTTATCCACTCTTCTCCATTTTTTCAAGTAAGACATTGTTATAGGTATATAACCGCGCCTGAATAAGGTAGCCTATATAATTATGTAGGCCTACAAGTAGCCATTAACTAAATTTGCAAGCACATTGAGAAAAGCAACTCCTATATATCTAAATAAGTTAATTTTAAAAAACACAAGTGATCAAAAGCAGACAACCATTTGAGAAAATAAATCCTTTTTCTCAGTGTGTAAATGTTGTTTTTGATAATCAATGTAGGTGTTGTTGTTGTTTAAATATGTGCATTACATAATATGATTATAATTAATCCATGAACGGAGTAATTACATACCAGTTGGATGTACTTTGAAAAATTATAGGAGAGTCCTACGACAACAGAAAAAGCACACTTACCTAAAAAAATCGGGAAAAAACCCAAACAATTTCGGTACACTGATTTGAGCAGACGACCAGTGATCCATGTGCTCCTATCCCACAATTCCATATTCAGTACTTCCTGTTTACATTGGCCCAATCTCTGTTTACCAGAATTTCGAGCTAACCATCGGTCCAATGCTGGGCCAGTTCCATCAAACCAGCATTGGCAATTACGTCTATATCTGGTACAAATAATGGAGTCATCGACATCGGGCCAACAAAGGGCCCATTAGAGCAACCCAATACTGGCTGGATAACGCGTTCCCGGAACGACAAAAACTACACTCTATACTGGGCCAGTGCTGGACCAGTACAGACTTGCCGTTTTCGATACGACGGCATAGTAGTAATGATGCCGATATCGGCACAAAACCCTAATGTTTGCTGGGAGATGGTTGTCTCTGTCATTTCTGTTAACGTCTGTAGCTCACTCTGTGGATTGTTGGCCCTGTCATCTTTGAGAACCTCTGTAGACCAGTCGTTAGATTGTTGGCCTTGCATGTCAACGTGGGAGAACATCTGTATCTCAGTCGGTAGATGGTTGGCTTGTCAACGTTTGTGGGCCTCTGTATATAGTTTACTCGGTAGATTGTTGGCCCTGTCAATCTGTGTGGACCTCTGGATATAGTGCACTCGGTAGATTGCTGACCCTGTCATCGTGTGTGGACCTTTGTAGCCCCGTCAGTAGATGGTTGACCCTGTCTTATCTTTAACCTCTGTAGCTCAGTAGGTAGATGGTTGGCCTTGTCAACCTTTGTGAGCATTGGTCGCCCCGACAGTAAATGTAGATGGTTGGCTCTGTCATATTTGTGAACTTCTGTAGCCCACTCTGTAGATTATTGGTCCTGTCAACGTGTGTGAACCTCTGTAGATCAGTCGATCGTTATAATGTTGGCCCTGGCAACGTGTGTGAACATCTGTTGCTCCGTCTGTAGATGGTTGGCCCTGTCATCCTTCTGAACCTCTGTAGCTCACTCTGTAGATTGTTGGCTCTGTCATCTTTGTTAGCCTTGGTAGCCCCGTCAGTAGATTGTTGGCTCTGTCAACGTGTGTGAACATCTGTCTATAGCCGCGTCAGTAGATGGTTGGCCTCTACATCTATTAAACTATACAGGACTGGTGTGTATTGTTACGACATTAATGGCAATAGTTAAAACCAAGAGAAACAATCAACTACCAGCAAGTTTGACAGACATGCACTATTTAATGTAAAAGAAATACGATACAAAAATATGCTTACGAAGTAATGCTATGTGCAAATATTTACAGCATGATTGATCCTAACAGATAATTATGAATGTGGGTAAGTCCTTCGAGAGCAACTACATCAACGGGAATTTTGCTAGTCCGAGAGCAGGAGTTGTCAGGAGCATTTAATAATGAGCCTTCTGAACAGCAATGGTCGGTGGACCGTAAAGCAACAGGACTCTTTGATATAATTATTATGGCGATATTATATCTTTCTACGAATCACGCGGTTTTGAATCAAGGTGAGATGCAAATGTACATAAAGACTATTGTCCCGAAAACTAAGATAGTATTGCTGGTTTCAGGCACACATTGGGTATGGGAAAACGTTGGGATGCTGATGCGAGGGCAGGCCGAGTACATCACCGCTATTAAGGAATCGGTGATGCTAGAGGCGGTCAGTAACGCTACCCTTGGCGGTTTACCATCTCCGAGAATTCTCAACACGCATGTATCACCGGAGTTTATCCCACGACAATTCTTTGACAAGAAATGTAAGATAATCTACCTTCTACGTAACCCAAAGGATATGCTGGTGTCAATGTATAACCATACGTTTAACTTACTGCCTTTCTATGGTTACGACGGGAAGTGGAGCGGATACTTCGAGCTCTTCATGGAAGGAAAAGGTATGTGGTAAACATCAGACTGGCTATAACTTTCTCAAATTTTCACAATCAAATAGTAAACAAATGTATTTACGGATTACGTTGTCAAATTTATAAATACTCCTATAAATAGTAGTATATAGTTTCTTGAAGTACTGAAGGTACATGTATGCTACTGTCCGTTATCAGCGCAATCTAACAATTTTCTCTTCAGCTTATGAATGGTCGATTATTATTTTATAACTTCTTGTTCAATGATGTCTTAACCCATTTGATTAAAACCGGAAGCTATCGTATCTCCTTGACTTACGTACAGTCCGCTTTGTCATAAACCAGGCCCATTTTGATTGAAGTGATATTCGCTAAAACAACGAAAATTGTGCGTGTCGTCATCAGCGAATAACAGTTGTATAAATACACCTTGACTATATGCTTTGATGATATTAAGCTGTAGATAAAAGTTTTTATTTTTCATGTTACTGCAAGGAACAGATTTGCAACGTTCGTTCGAAGGGGTTATATATATATTTTGAAGAAAGCTGTTTTTTTATACATGCTCATTTGATATATGACAAAATAAAGTGCCGAAACGTCGACCAAATAAATTCCTTGTGTTCGGAATTACACTTCTTGTGTATTATACTAGACTTGTCAGTGAAACAACAGGTTTTTAATTGGATAGACTTGGACGCGTAAGATTCAATAGTTATTAAGGCCCTATAGTTGTTTCTTTGAAACTTTATATATCAGTCATTTCAACGCCTATACCTTATGGTTGAATCTATATGTGATGTTATGACTTGTAGTAGAACGTCTGTTCATATAAAAGATAAAACATTGCCAATGAATGGCTTAATTTATTCAGTTACTGTTATTAATAGTTATTCGTTGTATTGGTCCTTATCGGAAAATGTTGCAAATCTACAACATCCAATCCAGTGACTCTCTGGTTCCTTTAGGCAAACGTTGCAAATTTGCAGTCAACAAACAAAAAAAGAAAAGTTTTGAATCAAACCATGGCATGATTTTTAGTACGAAATCACATACGTTGTACCTAGACGAATTCACGATTTATCTTATGGAGTAATGTGCTCTATTGAAAAAGCTATCTTCCATCACTTACTTAAAAACTGTGCCGTGTTAACCGTCAAACTGCACCCGTGGAGGCTGACATATTGGATACACTCCAGCCAACTGCATGATCAACGTGCTATGAACTATCCGATGCAATGCAAGAACAAAGTCTTGCAGTGGTGTGTAAATGTATAAAATTGAAGAAGTGTTATTAGCCAAAGTGAGCTATATAATCAAGCAGTTGTAGATTTGCTACGTCAGCCTGGAATAATAAGTTTAGTTCGAAAATTAGGGGTCTTTCCCTGTAATGTTACGCTCCTGACCAAATATTACGCACGTCTGCCTTCCCTGCTTCTGGGTGACTTCAGTATTTTCGTTGTCTGTTAAGAATGGCTAGGGTCTATCTACCCAAATACCCAGGTTAAGAATACGGCCTTGGCCATGTACACTTTCCCCCGTAGAGTAAAGTACATGTGTTTTTTGCATTCTAGAATATGGGCAAATATCCATTTCTGTTTGTATAATTGCAACAAAAAAAAAAAAATTTTCATTTGCCTATAGAAATGAAAGCAGTTTTCCATTTTCTTTTCACAGTTGATTATAGTGACTGGTTTCGTTATGTGTTACAATGGGAAGAGTTAATATCATCCAGACCCGATCTACCAATCCACACTATCTATTATGAAGATATGAAAAGGGTATGCAGGTTTATTTGAATTAAAGGAAAATATATCTATTTCAGTTCATGGACACATCATTGTGCCATGGCAAGTTGGAAAACATATACATTTTGCGAGCATTTGGGAAGGAGCGCCACGTTTTCCTGGTGTTTATGGCTCGGACTCACAAGAATATATTGTGTTGTCTTTGATTATGCGCCCGGTCTTCTCTTTGTTTCTTCATCTTGGTATGGAACGGTGGGTTTTCTTTACCCAGTAGACTGACACGTCGTCATATGAGAGAAATAATCTTATAATATACGTAGAGCGTTAAACGCCAATCAGACCTCGGTTTATTTTTTCGAAATTTTTCCAATATTCTTAGAAGTTATTATATCACCATTTTGGCATTTGAAAAAGTAATTGATTTATTGTAAACAAATATTGTATACACTATGTATTGAAAACATGCGTATATAGAAATGGAGAAAGCTTGGAGATCAATGTTGTCTTTTGAGTTTAGAATGTACTCTGTATGCTGATTATATTCTCCATTCAAGGACTCTGTGTCACAGACCAATAAGTTGGCGCTATTCCTTAGTGGACGAGATGAACCCGAACTTAGCAATCTTGTGGCAGAAAAATGCTCCTTCAAAAACATGAAAGCTGCAAAATCAGCTTTTGATGACGAAGTAGAAAAAGCTGATTGGAGGGACGGAAAGCCTTTGATGTACAGAAAAGGTAGGCCTAATATTAGAATCTTACCATTTTATCGGGATCTTGTACGTTTAATAATTGTCTACAGAATTTCCTTTCCTGGACTGTTTGAATTTAAATGACAAGGAATGATACATATTTGACTTTCATATTCCAAATAGCTCTTTCCATAGAAATCTAGACGTTTTACCTTCGTGTTGAATTTCGACTACAGGCAACAGCTGAATGCAACGATACAACTTGAATGAAATAAAATGAATTCTCTGATGCGAAATAAAATTATTTTTGAAATAAACATGATTTAGAAGGATGATGTAATGTTCAAAAGGGCGATCCTCTCCTAATTGTCTGTTTAACCTGGGATAAGTATGGAGGGATAAGAAACATCGCTTCTCTTCGAATCATCGATCCGTGTTACTCGGCTAGCATGTTCTTTTGGCAGCCGCACATTCTCCCATTCTATGGAGTAACTGAGATAACACAATTAATAGTGACATTCAGAAAGGTAAGTAGCATATTCACTCATGAAATACGAATGAAAGGTCGCTCAAAAACGGATGAAGAGCTAAACATAGAAGCATGAATCTGTTCGCCATAACAGCCATATTGGGGGCTCGGCAGTTTGCTTTGTGTTGCGAAAATAACCGTTTATGTGCTTCCTACAAAATATATCCTTAAAAGTAAGCGATTGTATGCATAACCTGCTACCCGAGTAACACATTCACGGACCGCTGATTCGAAGGAAGCGATGTTTATTATCCCTCTATTCTTATCCGAGGATAAACTGGACACCATTTGTAAGTATCATCTCCGAGCATATTCACCTTGTCCGCTGAACAACAACTCGCGATTAGAGACGCACACAGCGTCCTTTTTGCAAAAAATTTAAATCATCATTTCGTGTTACTAAAAATAGTAATGTCTGAATATCATCAACCAAATTTTCCGATACGATACACATTAGGTTTGTTTTCTA
>JAVFBX010241360.1:0-10405 GCA_034783855.1 Mopalia kennerleyi | reverse complement strand
TGATTGGGGTTTAACGTCGTACTCAAGGGTATTTCACTTATATGACGACGGATTATCCACTTAACACTGTTCCTTGCCTAATTACGGTGGAAAACCATGAGGAAACCTCGTAAAAACCACCCCCGCGATTGCCGGAGCCACAGCGTGTGACTCACTCATATACCTGAAGGTCGACCGACAGACTCGATCCTGTGAACGGTAAATAGAAATAGGCTATAGTAGGCGCACACGTTACCACTAAGCAACGGCCGCGGGCCCCCGGTTGCTCGAAGCGCAATTAAATTGAAACCACCATTAGATGACGTCACACCATGTTGTAGGTCTATTTCTAACCCGGTGTTAGCAATTTAATCTGGTGTTAGCTGCTAATCGTCTTTCGAGCAACCTGCACCAGGGGGATGAAATTCAATCCATTGGAGTGGTCCCTTCACTGGCGTTAGCGGTGGTTTGGGTTGTATAAGTTCCTAGTTCTCTAGATGCTAAGGGGCAACAGGAAGTTGATCTGTTTGTGATGTCCTTGCATTGCCTCATGTGATTGTCTTGTCTTTGATTGTTACCAATGGTGTCGAGGGTGTCTTCTTTACTCATTGGACTGGCAAGCCATCACGTGACTGAACTAACCTTGAGTATGGAGATCAAAGGAAGACTTGAACTTCTGAGTCATCATTTTATTATACACTTACCATTGTATTCTTTATTTGATATTTATTATATTCTGTATTATTATCATTTATATACGATCAAGTCGAAGTATGTGTCTATGCACACTAGAATAGTTTCAGGGCAACTGTTTCAGACGGTCCACGACAGGTGAAGGAAACTCACTTGATTCCGTGCGTCAGCTTTGTTCGCAAGATAAAGCAATGTCAAATTCACTTGCCGAGCAAAAGTTCAATTCAGGTTCGCAATGGTGATCGCCAAGTGGAAAAAAAGGGAGATAACTATTTAACACTTATAACAGGAAGTGCAATCCATCTCATTGACTAACAAAAGCATGGTATGAATATTCAAAAGAATTACATTGTTAACCAATGACATAGATGGCTCTACCTGTCATATGGGTGACAGAGTTATCTACCTTTATAGTCACTGGCGATCCCCATTGCCTCCTCTGATTGTTCGCCGGATGCGAGGCATGGAGATGGGTGGGTCGGTTTTGAAAACAATCCTGTCTACACTACCGACATGGGCGCTTAATACTTCTAGTAAACGGACTTGTGCTAAAACTGAATCAAGGAGTGAAAGAAACAACAAGAACAACAAAACAGCAACAACAAAACAGAAGCCGTAAAACACAAGAATTAATATAAATTACTCGGTAGTTTATTTTCGATTATATAACAAGATATCTGTCACAATTTCTCTTTTTTCTGCAAAGATGTCGGTGCCATTATAGGGGGCGTGGCAGGGGGCTTGACTGGTCTTGTCTTCCTTGGAATAGGCATATTTAAGGTTATACGCCAAAGGTAAGCTATAGCTGTTATTTTTTTAAATATGGTTTTGATATGGGCTAGACTACAAATCAGAAGACTCACCCAGTGATAATTTAAATAATAATAATAATTTAAAAAATAATAATAAAATAACGACAAATTTTTTCCGACTATAATTATGATGCATTATTTATAGGTTACATGTTATGGACAGGGCCATGCACGATGCAGTTTCTGAAACCTTAAACACTGTTATAGAATTTGATGTGTATGGGGAGCGTCTGAGTTCCCAGTGCATCTGCAAGACCCGTCACCCGTACACATTTTGTGCACACCTTTTACGTGCAAAACTTCCTAATGTTAGAAAAAAGGCCTACGTGTAGAATTAAAATCCGTTGATATCATCGACTGTTTATCTAAGCCCAAGTAAATCCGACAGAGTTAACTTCCATTTCCGGAATGTCACACTTTACATCTGAGATTAGTTCAGTGTGTAATGTCCGATGCTGTTCCCGCATGTTGAGTTGTTTCGAGATTTTGACATTTTATGATCCACATTTTGCTACGAGTATACATAGACGCACTATCTTTACTTAGGACTGGACGGAACTTTACTTTTCAACGATATAAAAACAGTTTACATTTTATATTTTGAGAAACTAAATATAATAACTAGTATTTTACTTACCTGGAATATTTATTTTCTGGCGGTTTTTAATTTCGTATTTGCAAAGGGAGATAGCTTAACGTGTCAACTCGGGAGAGAAATTCAACTAAAATTTTATTTAAACGTCAGGAAAGAAAGTAGGAGTTAGATTATTGTGTTTAAAGTATCCAAAAAAATTCAGAAAAAAACATATATGTTTCGAGAGGCTGGCGATATCGGCGGATAAGTTTCCAACCCGACACGGGCTGAGATAAGTGGGACGTCGAGCTAAGACGAATGAATAATCCCAATATACTTGCTCAGTCAGTCCAAGCGTATGGCGACGTTGTCTCATTGGTGTTGTATGAACAGAACCTGAATTTCGTTTTATCCGAATAGGAAACAAAGAAATTTGCATTTTTTAAAAATAGTCCCAGTCCAAAAAGAAGAAAAAGAAAAACTTGATTGAACGGGTAAATTTCCTGGCCTATAAATGAATGGATAATTTAATGAATAAACGAGTTATCCGCTATATTAATCTGTGCTCTACGAGTTAGCGAGAAAACACATGTAAGACCTGCATCACTGAAATCATTAGCATTATGGGAATGTATGCTTCCCTTTGACAGGGGGATTAAAGCAAACCCTCCAACGGAGCACGTGGAGCACAATGACCACTATGACCTCTATGCCAAGCTTGACCTGAGTCCAGGTGATAGGGGTTCTGAGTATGACGCACTGAGATATCCAAATGATGAACAAGAACATACTTCTGAGTTGACGCCAGGTAACACCAATGGGGGATACACAGGGTCAAATGAGGACGTCGGTGTCAGAACGACGCCAATTTATCAAAATGTAGTAAAAGATAAAAAAAACCCAGGTTCTAGCGTCAGACTTTCGCATCTTTACGCCAACGTCGGATACCCAGGCGACAATCCGGACAGGCCATCCGACGCCAAGTGTTCGCCAATTTACGCAAATGTGGAGAACTTGACAACGGTATAGACGGTCGTTTGTAAATGTGCTCTGACTAGGAGAATAATAAAGTATTATCAGGAAATGGAGAAAAAAAGATGTGTGTACCGGTATGTGTGGAAGGGGGTGTTGTTGTTGTTGTGGTTGTTGTTATGACGCCAGAGGAACTTGGAACTTAATACTGTCGTACAGAAACAATTAGTCGAGACTGATCAATGAATCAACTATATTGTACCACCAAAAGAACTTGTTTGAGTGGGAGTTACAAACTGGTCATAACTAATACGATTATAGGCATATGTATTGGTTACAACTTATGTTTATAAACGGTGTGACGTTTCGACATCGGCTTGATGCTGCTGTTGTTGTGAATCATAGTGATCAAAGTCAAGAGCTTAGAATATAACCCAACTCATATTTTAATTCTTCACTTTACTCACTACGACCCCGATTTATCCATTGACTGTAAATATATTTTAAGCTCTTGTACATTGATCATTATGCATGACAACGACATTAGGGGTCTATTTCTGTGGAAGTGTGGACCGTTAATAAAGTTGTTAACCATATATATGCCAGATGTTATAACCAAAAAGAATGTATACCAAATACCGATATACAAAAAGGTGGATAACCCCAGCGACTGGCTTTATATTCAATAGAAATAAGAAACATTATTAAAGTTGGGTAATATTCTCAGCGTTCTGGGTATATATATTGTATAATTTATGAGAAGGAAACTGCTTTGGTTCTATTATGAAAATGCAATTTTATGTTTTTGTATATTATGAGAATAACATTATTGGGCTTAAAATGCGACGGCATGTGCTTATTTTATGAGAAAAGAAGTTTATGTGCTTAATTTTGCATTCAGCGGTGCTTAAATTATGAGAATAGAAGTTTGCTTACGTTGAGAGAATAGAAATGTATGTGCTTAAATTTACAATGATGGAACTGTTTGCGATTGTATTATGAGAATAGAACTACATGTATGATGCGTAAATTTTCAACTTCCGGTGCTTATTTTGTGAAAATAGAAGTTTTTCTGCTTAAATGTGCAATTATGCAATTATATGTGCTAGTATATTGTGAAATTATAAGTTTTTGTGCTTAAAGGTGCAATGGTGGAATTGTATGCGGTTGTATTATGAAAATAGAACTATTGTGCTTAAATCTGCATGCAATTGCCTGTGCTTATGTTGTGAGAATAGAAGTTTATGTGGTTAAATTTGCAATGATGATATTGTAAGTGTTTGTTTTATGAGATACTCGGTTACTTGACTTTAAAAGTTAATTATAAATTTGCAAATTGGATACATCCACCATACCCCATAACCTAATTGTTAGCACAGACAAATAGTGCATATAAATTTAGGAGAATTTATAAAAAAAAAAAAGTACATCTTTTCAAAGGATACAGATGCGTCTATACCTCTCTAACCTATTAAGGAGCTAACATATTGAATTATCTTACAGCTCTCTTGAAGAACGTTATGATGTGTTTACTTAAATGTTTATAATTTGAGTGACCAATGAGAGGGCAGATGATTGTTGAAGTTTGGGTAACGCCTATGCAACTTAGGTAACCAATCAGAAATGACTATTGGGTTATAGCTTCATTTGAGCGGGGGATTGATATTCGAAACTTAAGGAAGTGATTAGTTAGAGTTAGAAGAAAACTTGGGAAGAGAACTGAAGAAGAAAATTGAAAGGGAACATCGAAGAACTTAGTTTTCGAGTGCTGAAAGTACTCGACAGGGCTACAGGTAAAGAAAGAAACAGGTTTGGGGACAAGAAAGAAAGAACATAATAGATGATTTAAGCTAAAGATAAGGAAATTGAGTTCAATAGGTTATTGAGCATTGCTTTAAACACTAACAGAACTGAGCACTCTCAAAGGTCTGTGAATATTATTTTTTTTATTTTATGTTATATTGAATAGTTATTTATTCCCTTGAGGTAGTAAAACTTCATTCAATTCACCGAGAATATTTTGTGTTACTGGATTAAATTTAACAGATCCACGGCTCGTTTCGAAATCCAGATATTAGATTAATTTAGATTAATTCCGATAAGCATAGCATTACTAATAGACAGATAGTCAAATTCTACGAATTAGAAAATAAGGCGTCACGTAACCAGAAGGTAGACAACTACTAAAGTTTAAATCTTTCCTCAAATACTTGTGCAACGGTTTATGTTCCATGCTCGGCGATCTGTTAAAATTTATTTTATATATTGGATAAATGAAGCGAGAAAAATTTGCCTCCACGTACCACGATTCGATCCCGGGACATGGGTTACAGGTCCAACACTCTACCGACTGAGCTACGGTGGCTAACGGCAATTTCTTTTTTATATGCATGCGTGTAAGTAATTTTTTTTTAATTGTCACAATTATCACCCTTTTGATGTTGTATCTGTACTTAGACAGATCTATGTGTACCATATATTTACGAATTCATTTTTTTGTCGGTTTTATTTTTTTTTAATTTCTGTATTTTTAGTTAGATTGTTTTAATAAATATTGTTATTATACCTCTAATTGTTATTATTATTTGTAAATGTAAAAAATATATGAATAATACAAAAAAATGTGTAATACGTTTGAAAACATGAAAAAACATCTAATATATACATAGCATTTAGTTTTAATATACGCTTTGAAAACGTATATGTAGTAGTAATTTTTAACTTAAATAATACTCAATGAAGACTCAAATTGTCTTCATTGTCATTTCATGTAATAGTTCGCACAAGATTTGTGCTCCAAATTGTGAAGATGCAATTGTATGTTGTTCTATTGTGCGTAAGCTTATATTGCGTAATGTAATTGAACGTCCTTGTTTTGTATCGATTAATTTGTTATGTCATTATTTCTCATAAATGGTTAATCATCGGGATACTTTATACTGCCTGTTTTGTACATTAAAATTCATTTTGAAATTCTCATTTGAAGGTTGATTTTTGTGAATGTTAAATGTATGTTAAACGTGTACTAATGTGTTTTTAAAACTGTATATAAAATATATAACGATCGACCTTTATTTAAAGGCTGAACAAAATGATGAACAAAACAGGGGTTATTATTATTATATTATTTATTTCATGTTTGTAATTATACTATGTCACACTTTGCAATAACCGTGAGATGACATGACTGTAATTAAAACAGACAAGCCGACCACTGTAACTATCACATAGGCATTACATCTGTAATCTATCACATATTGCTGAATGTAGGCCATCGTTATTTCTAGATTTTTATCATGCAAACATTCTTAATTAAAGAATCGTATCCAAACAAACAATACTTGTATTATGATATTAATAGCTCCGGAATAAAACAATGACTAGGAACAAAATAAATTCACTCTTGTGTTTCCCGCGAACAAAGGTTACATCGTATGAAAATAATGTTGAAACCGTTATTACTGCCACATGTATATTGTTTTCGCCCGATTACTGAAACAGAAATGATCGGAAAATTATAACTCCCTGTGATGCACTCCTACAGGAATCCACCAAATTAAGCTATTTTCGTGGGCTCAATTTAACTGTTTTGAAGTTAAATAAAACTAATTTGAACAAATTAGTTATTCTGTAAACCACCGTAAATTGTGCGGTAGTCGTCTGTCAATGTACACCTGTAAAAATTCACTGGGACTATGAGACAATGTTGTACAGCTATCGGTCAATGGCATTAGCTTTTTAAGTAACTACTATATTTAACTATTTAAAATTTTTTTTTGTTTGACCCACATTACATTTCGAAACAGCTAGTGCACTGCCTAGCAGAAGAATCCCACCACGTGATTTCATCGGAAATACATGATTGCGCTGGTTTATCCCAAAGATGACTTCTGCTTTGAAAAGCTAAATGGTACTTGATGGCTACAAATTAATTTTTTACTAATGGTGTAAGTCGAACAAAAATAACCCAGATATTGATATATGGGCATTGATCGAAATCGTACATTCCGTAATGTGGTCTAGTTTTTTTGGATTAGGCTACCCCAGGCTGTTTATATTACATGATAAACGCAACAGTGTGCCTAAAGAAAGAGGCATGTCGTTCCCGTAAGGCAAAATCACGAATGGATATGAAATTTGCATGATAATCTATCTAAACCTAGCCACCTGTCAGTCAAATTCCTTAGATTGGCGTTCGCGAAATGTACGAGATTTCCGTTTACATGAAGTAGGCCTATATACCGAGAAAGAGGAAGAAAATAGATTTGTATGATAAACTATCTAAACCTAGCCACCTGTCAGTCAAATTCCGTACATTGGAGTTAGCAAGTACGAGATTTCCGTTTACATGAAGTAGGCATATATACTGAGAAAGAGGTTGAAAATATCAACCAATCAGCGTATCGCTGGCTAGAGGATTCAGGTTTCTTAAGAACGGACACAATGACGTAACATGTCGTAACGTCCCTCTGTCTTTTCTATCCCGTAAATAAACTTTAGGAAAGAGCCTTTCAATTAAAATCGTCGCTGTCTTACCTCCATGGCTTGCATACAGCCCGCTTCGCCATAGAGCAGGTCCATTTTGAACGTAGGGATATTCGTGAAAATGGCGTAAATTTTGTGGTCGTAGCCAGGCAAATTACAGCTCTATAAATACATCGGGACTATGCTATGATGTCACGCAGCTGTAGATCAAAGCAATTCGTTTTTTAAAGATACTAACAAATTTATTTAGTCCCTTGTTCAATTTAATGTCGACACACATTACACATTTTCAGATGTCGAAGCAGCTCCATGGATTTTCTCGTATATGTGGCTAAAAGTAGTGCTCGCCTCGTGACTGCCTGGCAAGATGGTGGTGGTGCGGGTTTATCCTAAAATTCCTAGTCTGCGTTGAAAAGCTAGATGGTACTTGATGGTTACAAAATGACGACGAGTGGGTCATTTCGGATGGCCATCACGGGAGGTAACTCACTTTCGGCATATGACGGGGTTATCTTGTTGCTTGTTGTTTATCTCTGAAAGCCATATTCGTTGTGATATGATGACGTCATTGGAGCTACAGTATTATTTTATAACTTACAGAGGACACAGTTTGTATTACTTGCAATAAGTCCTACATAAGAAAGGGACAAGGAATGGAACGGAAAGAGTCGAAGGATCTTCTGACATGAATGACTGGACCTCCTGTCGGAACAGCCTTGAACTCATTCCGTACCGGTACAGATACCTCGGAGGTGGAGGGAAGCCATTATATTACACAAAAACGTGTAAAGTTAACCGCTAGATATTTTGCGCGCATGCGTTGAAATGATCCCAAGTACGCGAATTTGTAGCAAAACACACACCAAACGAGCCCGCTTCTACGATAAATCACATTTGAACAAAACACTGTTCCTTTCTTATGTATAACTTGCTTCAAATAATACAGTTTTTTTTATCTCTGTAATTAATTTAAATATAATAGTTCCGATGACGTCAGCATATCAACACAATGTTGACCTTCAGACATAAACAATAAACACACGGATAACTCAGTCATATGATGAAAGTAAATCCATGAGAGTTACCTCCCGTGATTGCCATCCGAAATAACCCACTCCTTACACCGAGTTTATTTACGGAAAGGCAAATGGCCGAGGAATGTTCTGACATGGAATGACCTAATAGTGAATCCGATTTAAAACGCATCTAAAATAGCCGATCGGTAATGTCGCATTTCAACCTAACAAAACTCTGTTGGAAACAACACCACTTACAATATCTGGCTTGCAATTGGACAATATTGTATCGACCGTTAGTGTTATCATATAGAACCTCATAAACTAGCTCTTACCAAAGGCAGATAATGCTGTAAAATTGTGTAAGCTAGGAACTCATTCAACAAACGACGAAGCAAAAATAAAACAAACACTTATTTCAGGTTTTGATAACTTCACTTGCCGTTAATACTGTGGGTTCCGACAGTCGCTTAAAATACTTCCGACATTATATCTACGATAGAGCTATATATACATGGACTATCTCGTGGCATTGTTGATATCTCAAAAAATAAATTGTCAATCATTCTTCTTCCGAAGGTCCTGCTGGTCCATCTGAGCAAATGGGCGTATCCAGTTTCGTTTTCATTTTCGATAGAGCGTCACTTAGGATTGACAAATCTCCTTTAATCTCGTTGATCACGTTAACAACGCTGTCAGTTGAGTCTAGAACTTGAACAGTCTGTGTGTACGGGTCGTATCGAACTGCAAATGGTCTCTTGATTGTCCGGGCGTAAGATCTGAAAGTGAAACAAACGAACGAAAAGTAACACTTTGAAAGAATATTTAGTAAATACTTTTTGTTCTGATAATTTCCCCAGCTCTGGAACTGTTTTTGGCTTCAACGAACAAACAACCGTCATTGAATTGAATATTTATTCACCAAATATAATTTTTTTTGCAGATTTGCGGGAGGCTGGGTTTGTTTGTTTGTATGATTGGCGATTTACGCCCTCCTTCATTTAACGGCATGCCAGCTCAATGGGTGAAGGAACCACCCTGAACACCACGGGTAGCAAACAAAGACAATAAAGGAAGCTGCCCCTAACTGCGGGGGCACGAAGCCGTAACGGTTATGTTTTGTTATGTATTTGTATTGTGTTCTGATATTTTGCTTTCTTGTCTTTGTTTGTTGTGTTGGTGGTAATTTCCTTCACATATTGTACAGGCACGCCTTCATATGTGTGAAATATGTACGGCATAATACTTCAAACAAACAAACAAACAAACAAACCAAACCCATATTTATTCCCAAATTACGAGAAGCAGAAACCTGACTAAATAGAAACAAAAAGTGTATTAAGACACATGTCTTATCAATGTGGAGTGTGGAGTGCGTCATCAGCGTGTAGTGTGTCATCAATGTGGAGTGTGTCATCAATAATGAGTGTGCAGTGTGTCATCAATGTGGAGTGCGTCATGAATGTGCAGTGAGGAGTGCGTCATGAATGTGCTGTGAGGAGTGCGTCATGAACGTGCAGTGAGGAGTGCGTCATGAATGTGCAGTGTGAAGTGCGTCGTGAATGTGCAGTGAGGAGTGCGTCGTGAATGTGCAGTGAGAAGTGCGTCATGAATGTGCAGTGTGGAGTGCGTCATGAATGTGCAGTGAGGAGTGCGTCATGAATGTGCACTGTGGAGTGCGTCATGAATGTGCAGTGAGGAGTGCGTCATGAATGTGCAGTGAGGAGTGCGTAATGAATGTGCAGTGATAAGTGCGTCATGAATGTGCAGTGATGAGTGCGTCATGAATGTGCTGTGAGGAGTGCGTCATGAAAGTGCAGTGAGGAGTGGGCCATGAGTGTGCAGTGTGGAGTGCGTCATGAATGTGCAGCGAG
>JAVFBX010241349.1:0-10405 GCA_034783855.1 Mopalia kennerleyi | reverse complement strand
TGACACATACACTATAAGCTTGTAGCTTAAAGTATGTTTAATATCAATAAAATCATGTTTAAAAAAAAAAAAAAAAATCCTACAGGGTATCTTGACACGTGGAATTTCTGAAATCTGTCTTGTCAAATGGAACCCTCAAACAAAGCCCGATTTGAATTCCAAAGAAGGTTTCAAGTTAATGTCCGGAATCAAAAAGTTGACTAGAAATTACAAGTTAGACAAAACAAAATCCTGCACTACATCTTGACACAACATCAATCACTAGTATAAGCACAAATTGTACATGTAAATAAAGAAATCGAGATAACCTTCACTTTAAAACCCATAGTAAGTTACTGTATACCATTACGTGCCTCATCGAACGGGTCATTACAATGTCAAGGATAGTTTGCCTCGACCAATGTGATTTTGCATAAATTTTCATAATATACAGTGTCATAATACGGTGGTTACTGTTCTCTCCTAGATTACTAGTTTTTTTGTCCGACACCTGTTGCAGTCGATGCGTAGATATTTTGATCATACGCATCATATGTTCAAACCCTTCTATTTGACAACCCGTCGGTTCGACCAGCTATAGCTTTTGAAAAGTTTTGACATACAACTGCAAGCAGGATGGATTCTTCGGACGGAAGATTGAAATTTCACGTCGCTGATTATGCTATTTTTGGAGTTTTAATGGGACTGTCCGCGGTGATAGGATTATACTTTGCCCTTACTGGAGGGCGACAGAGGACAACCTCAGAATATATTTTGGGCAATCGTCGCATGAAAATTGCTCCCGTCGCATTGTCGCTGATTGTCTCCTTTGAGTCCTCAATCATGATGTTAGGTTTTCCAGCGGAGATGTATGCTTATGGTGTTCAATTTTGGACAATGCACATCGGATTATTGGTTTGCATGGCGTTCATTTGTCTGGGAATTGTTCCCCTAATTCATCCACTGAAAATAACCAGTGTCTATGAGGTAAAGTTGGTTATCTTTCAGCTGTTTTCTAAACCACAAGACTATTGTTTTTTATTCATTTTTTTGCGCAGAGGGTTGGGAGGGAGCCTACTGTTGTCCAGGTTCTCCTGTACCTAAGGTACATCATGAAGACTGTGCCCATGGCTGTGGTCTTAGTGAGCATAGGGACAGCCTGCAAGTCTTCAAACTGTAGTTCTGTTTGGTATTTCACACAGAGTTCAAGAATCACATGTTCATCTAAAAAAAGTATTCACTCCATGCTGATATATTTCTCGGTGCGGCCCCTTCAAAATGCTTTATTTTTCTCATGAGTCTTCGATTCTTACCGTCTTCCATTGTCAGTATAATCCACTGAATCGGGTGCACTGGCGGCGATCTTGTCAAAATCCATTTAAAAAAAGTGACCCGGAAGCAATCTGACGCTCGAGCGGAAAACGTACGAGGTAACCCCAAAACACCAATGATATTTATACATGCTCTCCTCGTACATTTAATCGGCAAACTGAAAGGGTTCACGCGATGGGAAACCCCCGTTGACAAAGGGACAAAGATGTATCTAGTTGGCAAGCTTTTAGTAATTTGTGGATTTGACAACACAAGCTTAAAATGATGGATGAACGTACGAAACTCTGCATTGGCAATTTGGGCTAGTCGGCTTTATTTGTTAAACGCTGTTTCTGAGAGAAAAAAATTTCGCGGATAAACTCACCGAAAAACGAGTCTGAAAGGCCAAGGGCATCTTGCTGTACCGTCAGTGAAGCATGTGCTATATAATGACGGTAACTGGATCTAAAATAGATCGGAAGCGTGTGTAGTATACCTATGTCATCAGTCCTGGACTGACAAAGACTGGGGATACCATTAATATCTGCATACATATAGAGCCGTTCGGTCGTTAGACTTTATAACTCTGTTTGCCTGTGACAAGAGTTTTTATATCGGAGGTAGCAAGCAAACGTGTCTTTCTCGGCAGTAAAAATACAGTATATTGGAGGCGTAATAATGAAGTATAGCAGATCACCACACAACCATGCGTATATTCAAGATTCTTAATTGGCCCTATACAATTGAACTATAATAATATCCATGTGTTTCAGTATTTGGAGAAAAGGTATTCCTCCTCTGCTGTCAGAAGACTTGGGTCTTTCTTGGGGATTGTGAACTATGTAAGCATTATTGATATTTTTCTGGCCTACTTTTTGATTTGTTTGATTGGTGTTTAACGTCGTACTAGGGTATTTCACTTATATGACGACGGAGACCAAAAAAAAAAACGCACAAACAGATCAGCTTCCTGTTTCCCTTTAGTTCACCAGGGCAACAGAAAGCGCCTCTTACGATCGACCGAAGAAGCCGAGGAAGTATTTTGCAGGACTGGCCAACCCGCTTTTTGAGCATTTAAACAAAATATTTTTTGTTCGATTGGAATTTAATGCCGTACTTATGTTATTTCACTCATATGACGGCGTGTCAACCCAATGGGATAAAGAAGCCACCCTCGACGCTACTGGAAACAGTCGAAGGCCAGACGGGATAAATACAGAACAATTACATGAAACAATACAAAAACATATCGGCTTCCTGTTCCCCCTTTAGCTAGGAGAGCACCAGGGCAACAGGAATCTCTCACCGACCACCCCCTTTAGGAAAACAATATTGGCTAATCATTTGTCTGTGATATGCTCAGCAAAAGGTTTAAATTCTTGAAGTTATAGACGTATAAATGTTATGAGTTTGACATCTCATAATTGTTTGGGAAGTTTAGATTCAAACTGAATTGTTTTAAAAATGTGTAAATATTAAAATGGTCATTTCTGCTGGTTTGAATTGTGATTTATGCAGGTATGGTATATGGCGATTGTGTTTTATGGCCCAGCTACTGCTCTGGAATCAGGTAACTGTTTGGTAGATGAGTGATGTATAAAAATGCATGGGTAATTTGAAATTATCGCAAACATCTTGTTGTAAATAGTAAAATCTTGACTAATAAGACTGCTGCAAAATGCGTTAAAACAGATATACGAGAACATCCACTTAAAACCGATGCTTGTCTCATCAATGCATGTAGTTTACGAATCCTGTAGCAACAGTTTCAGTCATTTCAACGGTGATCTATATCTCGACAGATTGGTTGATATTCCTATAGATAGACTTTCAATTTGGCGAAATGATATTTGTCCACACTTTTTCCGAGTTTCACGTACGGACGACTACTTTTCATCCCATCGGCATATTATGCCGTATGGATAATGTCGTCATGACCTTAGTTCGTCCATTTAAATGGCGTGAACAGGATAAAAACAACACCACTAAACACACGATTTTTTAAAAAAAATTAGAAACACATTAATCTTGCAGTAAACTGCATTCGTGGTTAAAATTGGGCCATTCCAATGAAATTTCTGATTTCCATGGCAACATAATAATAATAGTATTACAGACGACGTGATTACCTTTAAAACCACACAGGGTTATCAGATTTTGAAAACACATATTGCCGAAACTAAACTTCATTCCTATGTAAAATGTGGTTATTCCAATCAAATTGTCCGTCTATCTGTCTGTCCATCCGTATAGAGGGCGTGAACATTCAACAAGATCAAAACGATATCACTTTATAACACAGGCTTTTCAAATCAAATTTTGGAAACAAATTGTTCTTACACTAAACTAAATTCCAATTTAAAATGGTGTCATACCAACGGTAAAAACCATATCACTTAACTCGATTTTTCAAATTGTTTTAGCTTCTTAGCTTCAGCATTGATAGAGCACAATCGATGCGACTAAGAGAGTCACACTCACCTCATGTTTTTTTTTACAACCAGTTGCGGGTGAAAAAACAGTCAAGATTTTATTTAACCTATATATTTCAACCGGGGATGATTCCGTGAATTGTGAAATCAGTGCAACTTACTGATGTTTTCCTCAGAGCAATTAATTGAATTATAGAATTAAAGTTTCTCGCTCCAAAATCAATATAAATAGGGGCTATTCCATAGATCACGTGCAACGTGTTATAAAAAAAATGATATGACCAGTACCTGTTATTATGTAATATGTATATCCGATGACATCATCGAGCAGATTTGAAAATCGATCGACACGAGCTTGCACCGATATTTTATATGATTCGCAGTATTACAAAGTGGAAAAGTGCCGATCATACATTCGATCCTTCAATTTGCTCCGCTCGAAACGGTTCGTACGTGAGAGATTTTTCAATTACTAGCTATTTTCACGAGACAAGCAGGAAAAGACGATTGTCGAATTAAGCCTCTCTTCCTTTCCTACCTTGCTTCCATAGACGGAAAAACCTGAGTACACTAGAGTCTACAACAGATACTTGCGACCTCTCTTTACCCGACCCAATCAGATTAAAATTTCCATTTGAAGGAAAAAACGCGATCCATACAAAGCATGACAACTAGACCATATATGCATGTAATATACACGCACGATCTTAGTCCTGACATCATCAGACCCGTTAATTGCAATAGCGCTATGCCTCGTTGTTTTTACTTTAATGCGTAAAGCACTTTCTGATTGGCTGCTTGTTTCTACCATAGTCCAATTAAACCTTTGTCACGTTTATTTCCCGCATTGCAGCAAGGGTTAGAATGTGAAAGTCTGAGCTCTTCCTTGAAGCCGCTTAATGTCGTAAAACACCACAAAAACAACCTAGAATTCGTGTTTGTGTTTAATGTAAAGTTATCTACTGGCTGCAAAAAGAAATATTTACCCTAATAAATCGATGTCAACCCGACACGCAGAAAGTGATTTACTTTTGTTTCTAATATATTCATTGTAGTGTTTGACCTAAAAATGTTTGAACCGCGGTGAAGGCCTAGGATTATTTTTACATTCACTTTTCTCAGGGTGCCATTCATTTTTGTCAGTTCTACTTCTGATGTTATAATTAATTTGTGTACAAATCGGTACCAAAGTTTAACCAGTCGTTTGAGTGTGTTAAACTCACTTTAATATATTGTATAAAGACCGCATACACGAAACTTCAAACAGGAGCATACTTATATGGTGAAATGTAGTGGGTTGGCTTTTCTTTAATACGAGCTACACACACTGTTACAGCATTCAATTTACCACGGACCACTCAAAGTTGCCGATCAGCATCTTCCGAAGGAATGGTATCCAGGTATATAAAGACACACAAGGACCATGCGATATAACGCTGCCTATTTGTATTCTGACCTATCCTCATATGATGGATTTTTATTCGCACATACACTCAAAATCGTGGAAACCCCAGTCTTTCAGCGACACTCTATCGCCCAAGATTCAAGTGGTTTTGGTTTGATAGTTCTCAAACACCCTTCGGCTCCAACACTTGGTTCAAACCGTGACCATCTTACCTCGATGCTTTACGTACGGCCCGTCTGTGCTGAAAGGCTACATGGTACTAAAACTGTGAACACAAAACTGCTCTTGATTATGTTAAAAAGTTGATTTCGAGAACTGCTTTCACTGTTTTTTGGGGAGTTTTTGCCTCCTTTCGAAAACTGTCGTTTAATCGGCTTATTCCATTGTCCGGTGGATTTAGGAGTAACCCCCAGAAGGGACTAGATTATGTGCTCTTAGTCGACTCCGATAACACGACAGGACAACTACAGGACATAGTACAAAGAGATCAGAAACAGATCGTCTCCAATTTGCCCCTTAGCTCTCAGAGCACCAGGAAGCCCCCCCAAAAAACATACAACGACAAATTGGAGCATACACAATCAAGATTTTTGTCAAATTTGTGTGTCTCAAACAAATAACTAACGTACATTAGGCTCATTCGACTAGACTTTTTTGTTAAGAAGGTGAAGAGATTATCTACCACTTTTGTTCGATTTAAGTTTACTAAACGTGACCGATTTAACAGTGAAAAAATTCGTGAAGTTTCGTACTCAAGGAAACTTCCATCTTCCTACTCAAGGGTCAGTATGTGTAAGACGAGACTTACACAGTACTATCCCTTGCTGTAACTTGATCGAAAAACGTGGCACAAAATTTCATTGGACTATGGTAGAAACACGTAGGCTAATCAAAAAGGCGTTTACACATCAAACAAACAAGCTTGGCGCCATGGACAATTGACATGTCTGTGATGACGCCAGTACTCGTTAATAGTACTAATATCGTGCATGTATATTACAAAAATAGCTAACTTGTCGTATTGTGTTTAGACCGTCTCTTTGTTATTCTAAGAAAGCCCCCATCGGATTGGGTTGAGTAAAGAGAGGTCATCCGAAAGTAGCCGTGGTCAACTCTAGCTACGGTAACTCAGGTTTTATCGCCTTTGGAGGCAAGGTAAGAAAGGGAGAGAGGCTTTATGTGACGATCTTCTTTTCCGCCTTGCCTCGGGAAGATGGGAAACTTCACGAATGTGCCAATCGGACGGAATTCTAGACAACGTATTCACAGGGCTTAACGACAAAGACTAGTTGAATGCGCCTAATTGTAGCATATTTCATTTATATGCGTAACTACAGGGCAATTTTCAACATTCGGCTTAGCCACAAGGGTCTGGTGACCGGGCCGTGCATTAATAACAATAAAGAGGATTATTGATGCCCTTTAGCCTCGAGAGCACAATGAAGCCATTGTCAACCACCCACAAACCAATTTGGACATGATTATTTAATGTCCGGAACCAAGAAGTTTACAAGAAATTTCAAGCAAAAATACAGAAAAACATTTAGACTTTGTCAACAGGTGGCGCAACCTGTAGGTCAATGTACGCTGAAACCAATCAGTAGCGACGTCTTCTTATCTCACATGGAACACTCATACGAAGTTTGATTCTAATTCCACATGAAGTTTATATATAGAAAACAAATTTAGACTTGATCACCAGTAGCTTGACATACGATGCCAAGTCGTATGCAATAAACTATACCGTATATAGGTCGACATAAGCCAAATTTTAACACATCGGAAACGTTCTCATACTAAGTTTGATTTGAATCATATAGGGTCTATGCATCTTTCAAGGTACAGTAATGTCCGGAAACCTAAAAGTTGACGGACGGATGGACAAGTCCATAATATAAATCGTCCCGTCAGTAGGCTCCCGAGAAGAGATTTTTATGAGCGAGATACAAGTGTATGTGACTTAAAGGGAAATACAATTGTTTTTCGACCTAAACTTATTATTTTTATTGCATATTTCAAACACAAACATCTGTATTACACTCGCATTCGAGTAAGCATAACCGTTAATTAGTTAATTTAATAGGCGGGGCTGACGTTATTGTTTGAAAACACGGTCGGTCACTAGCCCTGTTAACATGACAGTGAGGACTTCTCCTCCCAGTCATGGCGCCGTCATCCCCGCATACTTACTGAATAAACGGGGAGACAATTTTGGTGCAGTTAGATCATTAAAATCAAGACAAATGCAATGATAATGTCCCATTTACCCCCGCTGTATACCTTACGGGCTTCCTCCGTCGCTTAAAGGAGATGTACGCCACTTTTTATTAGCTCCGGTCATTGGTTCAGCTTGAATCGGGCCGGAGAATGCCGAAAGCACAGCAATAAAACTAAAACGTACCTCCTTGCGCAGGAGATTGCACGATGAAAACATAGCCGATTCTAGCCTTATAAATAAGACCTAGATATATTACATATCTAGGTCTTACGTAATAATCTCCTCAGTTCGATCGGTCCATGACACTTCCCCTGGAAACGAGTACAAAAAACTACAGACACGTTTCTCACCTTAGCTTTACCTATGCATGAGTCTTTCTTACAACAGTTCGGAACTTCAAATCTAAACTTTGCCTCGCTCGGCTCTATACGTAGTCGATTTTGGCAATGCAGTCAACGATAAACGAAAAACGAGCCGCGCCAGGTCGCCTTGTTCAATTCGAAATCGAGGTCAAATTCGACGCCCTCTAGTGACAGGTGTACATTTTGCGAGAGTTGTCGTTCGTCGCTTGTTTTCTGCTGACATGCGGTTTTAATACCAGGGTAATATGTACAAGCGGTTGTTTATTGTTGTTGTTTCGCTTGGGGACGGAACCCTCACTTTCGGCTTTATATGAAAACATCCAACAGCGCAGACAAAAGGGGACGACCACGACTAGATGATATAACTATCGTGTTTTCGATCAATGACGTCAGTTCCGCATTTTTAAGAAACTTATTAACGGCTACGTTAATTCGATTCCAAGTGCAATACAGATGGTTGTCTTTGAAAATGTGAAATACAAATAATAAGTTAAGGTGGCAAAACAGTTCTTTCCCTTTAAGGTTTTGCTGGACCCTTTGATTGAATTCAGAACAACCGTTGTATTTAGTCTCTTATGCAGCAGAATATAAATCTGTACCATATATATGTATATATTTTTGGCAACCTTCAATACTCAGGTCTACATATATGTGAATGTGGTGACAATCCAGTTATTATTTCTAGAAATATTGCAAAATGAGTAAATGTCAACAGAAAAAAATAGACTGCATTTTTCATGGTTTACTTCTCGAAGTGCAATAACGATAAGTCTCAATAAATTAGTTGACCGAGAAGAATAGTCCTTGAACTAGTAGACGATGCCTCGTTTGTTTAAAAAGTTGATTAGAACGATCCCAGGGAATTTTTTTGTCTACTCCAACTTGGAAAATGTAAAATACGGCTTTCAGAAAACATTTAAAATAACCAAGGACAAACTTCCAATAGATGACGCACGGTTTACTAGATCGTATGGTGCTCTAAAGTTACAATGGTACAAATTTGAAGTTTCTAACCTGAATAGTTTTCTAGAAATACTCCTTACAGTCTGTTGAAAAATAAAGTGCCAGAAATAGGCAATTAAAGTTTTGCGACTTGAATATATGATTACGGGGAAACTAAATTATATAGGTTATACCTAACTTTTAATCTATTTAAAGCGATAATAAAAAATTTGGTTTATTTTGAGCCCAATTAGGGGTCCAGAAAGACCGTAAAGTGAAAGACCAACGATTTTAAACCAAAATTGTTCTTATATATTTTGAAAGGCAATAACCCATGTCGCATATGCAACGCTGTAGGCACAGCCGTTAATTAGTTGATTTAAAATCCGGAACTGGCATAATTGTTTGCAGCCATTTGGGTTATCGCCTGGTCGTGTCTGTCATCTGCTGGATAGTATTATATAAAAAGGAAAGTACGGTTTCTGTTCCTTAAGCAAAGCAACAGCAACAAACAGCAGCAGCGTGTGTGCAGTAACCTATCGACTTGATCTTTTTTTTATATTTTCCACCACCTGTCAACAAAACACGTGTTAAATTTATGTTATTTCAGCATGTTTGGATACACGTGTATTATGGTGTAGCTAGATCTGCTTCGGTAGCCATTTTAGAAGTAATGAACCAGACTCTTTTCGCGCTAACTTCGACCACGGCTATTTATGAGATGTGACCGAAGTTAACGCGTGAAGTCTGGTTCACGCGAGACTATTTTAGAAGTAGTTTTAGATTAAACCTGCACCCCTTTCCCATGATCCTTTGTCGGCGACACAGATTCCGTCCATGGTAACCGACAAAGGGGAGTGGGAAAAAGGTTACGGTACGAAAGATGGCTGAAGAAAGTTTTAAAGCGATGAGAACAGTAAAGGAACTTTAATTTAAAATGAATTAAGCCCATCGACGTGTTCCGTTGTTTCCATTTAAACAGACGTGCTTTTGATGTAGTTTATATATTTTTTCAAAACACAATCTCCTTAACATTTGTTAATACAGCTGTAGGATACCGTCAGTATAGCATACGCTATATAATGATGGTACCTGGATCTTGTAGCCTATAAGCCTATTTTTTATTAGAGCAGCATAAATACGAATGTCCACATATACATGCAGCATATAGGGGAATGTGGGGCATAATGGAGCCTATGGGCAAAACGGAAACTTGTATGTCAACCGATAGGAGAAGTGCTGCAATATTTTTTCTGCAATGCTTTCAAAAGAAGCGCAATTTAAACTTTAAAAACGCACTGACCACAGCCGCAAGATGAGTTAAAAAAATCGTACCAACTCCGATCTAAGGCGAGCACATTTTCACGTCTTTGGCAAATAGTGGTAAGCACGAGCTAGGATATCAATTATTGGTCTAAAAGAAAGGCCGTTTCACTTTTTCATCACAGCGTCAAGACACATGCTGAGTGCATGGCCTACTTTAAAAAAATAACGTCCACCAATGAAAACTAACTGTTGGGGCAAAACGGATTACCTCGTCATGGGGCATAATAGACACCGTTTTGCCCCAAGCTGGGTTTCATTTCGCCCCTCTATTATCATTGTTAATAATTTATATTGTGATATAATTTGCCCTACTATACGTTTTTTGTTACATTTTCAATATAGTCTTTTAATCTAGTTTCTCTGAATGTAGCTTACGTATTAGTACCATTTACATGTATCTATTGCACTAAACTTTGTTTTATTTTCCTTT
>JAVFBX010241338.1:0-10405 GCA_034783855.1 Mopalia kennerleyi | reverse complement strand
TATTTGTTTAAAAGTCTACAATTGCTAGTTCGTAAAGTATTAACTATTTGTTTAAAAGTCTACAATTGCTAGTTCGTAAAGTATTAACTATTTGTTTAAAAGTCTACAATTGCTAGTTCGTGATGCATTAACTATTGTTTAAAAGTCTACAATTGCTAGTTCGTAATTAACTTTCCTCTTTGAAGTCTACAATCCCTAGTTTCTTATGTATTAACAATCTACTTTGAAGTCTCGATGTCTAATTCTTGGTGCATTAACTTTCCATATGAGCCTTTTAATATACCACCAGTATCAACTGGTTATATTCATAGACACATTAATCATTCTTGTTTGGAATTAGGAAATAGAAAAGCAGGTTGGGTTTAAAACGTTAAATTACCAGAATCTCTAGCGTTATTGGCAGATGAGTTGGCTGCATCGCCTGGTCAACTGGAATAACCCGGATGTTCACTGAATCATAAGAAAACAATAAAAATAATACCAACATACATAACGTGAACACAAGAATTGCAATCCAGCTGTTTCAGTTATATCTGGACAAAATAATTGCGCAGTTTATTGCTATATATACATAGGCGATGTCTGGTCGCTGGCTAGAAAGCAAATATGCTGTTGTCGAACCGGCCGGGGTTTCTTCTTGTTTTTAAAGCGTGAGACACATACCCATTCGAGAAAAAGAAAAAAAAAGTAAACAAATCAAAATGTAATAACAAATGGATTTGTACTTGTGCCCAGCATATTAAAATATCCTGGTTGCGCAAAAATAAAATGAAGTTGCTCAGCACATATCCTTTTCAAACGGCTAGCCAATCAAATCTAACAGTATCGCATGTAAAATGAACATTTGTTACGTATGCAACCTACACCAGTTCACTAAACAATCTTTACTGTCGTTAAATAAAAGTCACATTTCATATGAAAGCTTCTCATATCCAAATGGTCTAATCACGAAATCGAAAACTTTTACTTCCAGCAGTAAAAACGTGGTTGGCTTTATTGAGGTTCCCGTACACATTGTCGCCTTTATTTATCATTATTTTATAAATGCGCGAAAGAAGAGTATAATGGAGAATCGCATTTGGGTAAAGATGCCATTAAATGATGACATACATTATGAATTCTCATTTATAAGCGCACTATTTTCCACTTTAATAGTGAATTGCCATAAGTTGATAATACATTACGGATTTGATAATAAATCATGAGAGAAAGAGCATTTCTGCTTGTGTAAAAGAGACGAAAAAGAATATCCACATACCGGATTGTTTAGGGCTGTATATGGGTTTATCTGTTTGGATGAAGACGTAACCGCTGGACGGCTGAACCAACAACTGTGACTCACTCTTGAAGGGGAATCTTAGGTCTTTTGATTCAACGACGAGGTAAAGGCGAAGAGCCTGGCCTCTCTCTGTGATATTTCTCTCCGCTAATTCCGAAGAGCTCACCTTCATTGTCAGGAGCTGAGGTACACCTGTGATTTATATTTAAAAGCATTTTGGTATATTTGGTAACTGATCAGCTATATGTTAATCTATTCATTGGTTGATTAGGTGATTAATTAGTTAGCTCGATCTTTAGGTGATTAGTAGCATACCATTTACGGTTTGAAGAAATATATTTTTTAAATCAAAATTGCAACAGCTGATCTGGTATATATCCGGGCCTTGGTTATAAGTGCAAAGTGCTATATTGAAGTTCTTAGTTTTAAAATGGTTTAAAATTAAGAAAAATACAAACAATGTGGAAGTACCTTTTGCAAGCTGTATATTTTTCAATGCATAGGTATTCCGTCTTTTAGGAGAATCTTGAAGATACACTGATGTTTGAATAGGAGAGTTTGTTCCCAAGAGAACAACAAATACGGTCTCTTCTGCATCCAGACGAAACATATTTGGGGCTACAGCAAATACAGAAGGCCTGCAAAACAAATCTGAGATGTATCCCTGGAAACATAGCATATTACTTGTATCTATGCGAACAGAATTCCGCAGGCAAAGGTGGTTCAGAATCACATTTCTCGCCACGGAAGCTGGAATGGGTATCATTAGGATTTCATTGATGTGGAAACACATATAAATGATAAGCAATACATTCCCTAAAACACACCAACAGCTTAACTGTAGCTAAGACAAGCTGAGCAGCTAATAAATTCCCCGCTAAAGGCTTATTTTGGAATAAGGTTAAGAATGTTTTTTTCATCCAAAAGTGAACGTCATGGTACAACAACACTATATCCGATGTTGTAACACAATTGTAAGCAAAAGAGACAGGAAATCTCCCGCTGCTTCAAAAAAAGGCTCTTCCGAAATCCCCCTAACATGCGGTAATCTGTCACCAACTAATCCGATATAAGAGATTACATCGCCTGGCATCGTGTGCTACCACTAAAACGCCATCAGACTCAACTGAGATGGAAAAATCACGCAAAACGCCACATAAAATCAACAGGGTACAACTGATCCCAAAGCGAGGCACTTTTAGGCAAGCCGATGGGGTAACGAGTACTTGCCATGACATTCGGCTATGAATTTGCAAAATGTGAGTTATTCTTAAATACTGTATGTGTTACAGCAGATGATATATATTGGGTAAATAATAAGGTAAAAGGGCTGTGTGTATTTCGTTGGCAAAATTATTAAGTTTAGTTTAGTGCTATGTAAGACAATATTTACCATACAATTTATTTTAGGAAACAAATTCACTTGAGTTCAACTGTACATCTAATCCATCGTTTTTTTTTTGTTTTTTTTTACTAAATCAATAAAATATAAGACCCCATTACACTATTATAAACTTGTACATTATTTATGGACCAATGGGATATTTCCTTACCGAGCAAATGTAACCATCAACACTATCCGATTATTCTATCCCACATAAACTCCCTGGCATCATACTTTAAAACTTGCCAATAAACTTTAGCAAAACAAATCACAGAAACAACAAACGTCAAAAAATTTACAGCATTACATATTTGTGTACTTAACTAAAGGTTAGAAATGTTGACATGAACTGTTTGACCTATTCCACTTTTACACTATTGTGGGTTGGGTTTCAAGGCAATTTATTTTACGCAACAGCAAATTAGGTCACAAGGGTCATTTTAAGATCTGTATATATTGTACATATGCGTTAGCCTCCCTAGCTCAGCTGTTTTGGGCTTGTGACCCCAAGGTCTCGGATTCAACCGCTGATGGAGGAGAGGACGCTTTCTCTCGTCATGTATTCAAAATATGTATGTAATATCACAATTATCTATATATCCAACCATTTCATTATTTTTGGTTTTTATTCTACTTGAATTGTGTACTTACATGTACATGTATTAGCTGCCTTATTACTCGATTGTTTTGACACAAGCTATCAATAAGACTGGGAAAACGTTATAAGACTAGCATCGGTCCAATGAGTGATGCTGTCGAACTAGTCAGACAAAGACGAAATGAATGTTTGGGCTTGTGACCCCCAAGGTCTCGGATTCACCCGCTGGTGGAGGAGAGGACGCTTTTCTCCCTTCATTTATTCAAAATATATATGTTATGTCACAATTATCTATATACATTATATATTTTTACATTATATATATATTATCTATATGTCCATAATTCGGCTAAAATCGCTGGGGTACAAATTCAAATCACATTATATTTTAAAATTGCTCGCGGAAAGGGAAATTTACGATTGCCCAGTTGGACTTTTGTTAAAAAAAAATTAGTCAGCATGGTTATAAGTGCAATGTACTCGTTGATATCCCCATTGTTAAAATGTATCCATTTTTTGCACGACGGATTTAATTACAATTGATTTGAATTTCTACACATTGATATTGTATGCAGTATCCATGCATTACCTGGTAGTATCTCGTGCACTGATTTTATGTTTACAGCAATGGAAACTGTTTTGCTCCTCATACTATCCCTATATTGAAACTAGGTGTGTTAGTGCGACACAATGGGATTTACTATCCGGCCTGTAGTCCTGAATACAGCACTTCTGTAGCGTATGGTTTTCAGTTAAACTGATTGCAAACTATTCAGAAATTTGACGGAAGGACTAACTAGAGACTTATTTTTGGAGAACTTTCAAAACGGGTATTTTTGTACCAAATATTCATCAATCCGTAACAATTGTTGACAAATGATGCTGAAGTGTACCGAAGGCCTTATTGATACATTCATACGACTTCGAGAAAGGTATGGTTAATAGTGATGTTGATCATTGAATTAATACATCAAACGAAAACTGATGACTAATTCTCCTCGCATTAAAGAGTTGAGCATAACAATTTGGAAAGTTAACACATTGCACAATCAAGACATCGGTGAGACAATTTACAGAAGAGCTAAAATTAAAGGTAGATAACTCTGCGCGTACAAATGCGCCTAAACTGATACTGGTTTATACCATCGTATCTACACAACACTGTTATCAATGTTACAAAACGTGGGGAGGGTCACAAGAGTGTTGCCACTAAGAGTCCAATCAGGATTCCAGGATTGGGCAAATCCGCTGAATGGATCGCTTGTATTCCCCATGTTGCGTTTTAACTTTGACGCTGCAAATTACACAGTCGCTTCCTGGATAAACTTCGTCAACACGTGCAAGATTCCATTTTTCACGGTGAAGGATTATGTCAGTCAAGAGAACAATATCGCTTACTAGTACTTGAATTTGACAAGACACTTGCTGCCACTTTGATCCCTTATAAGAGTTGGGATATATTATTTGATGAAACGATTTTGAAATTGCTTAACTAAAGATTGGACTAACAAAAATCGTTTCCGAAGGTTTCTAATTTCGTAAAATGGTTCTCTGTGTACTGCAGTAGTAATTCGATCTAAAATAAAGCGGTTGGATGTGAGCGGTCTTAAATCCTCTGAGGAGTCTGCTGGAAATCCGATTGGGCTTGAATTGATTAAAGATTTGATTTAGGCAAAACCTGTGGACATCTCTCCCCAGGTGAGTCTGATGACCTATGGCTACTTGCAGTGACCGTTTCACTTGTCTGATCAGACGTTCATAAAATCCACCAAGTGGAGTTATAAACTTCCAGGTTAACTGATGAACATGGCGAAGTCCTGAAGTCTTTTCCTCCCTTCTGGAACTAAAGCGCGCAATTCTTTTCGAGCGCCAGCAAATGAGGTTCCATTGTCAGACATTACTGTAATAGACTATCCATGGTGTGAACAAAAACGTGGAAGAACTTGTAAAAAAGCATCGGTAAAAAGTCGATCCACAATTTCAAAATGGGTCGCTCTAGTTGTGGCTCAGAATATTTCCCCCCATTCCTTGGTGGTTTTGTTTCTGCCGTACTTGAGTAAGAACGGCTCGAATAAGTCAATTCCTGTCTCACTCAATGGAAATTTAAACACTTGGATTCTATCGTGGGGTAAATCACCAATGAGACTTGCAAGTGACTGATCTCTAAGTTTCCTGCAAATTAAACATTGTTTGACAATACGCTTAGCTAGGTTCCTACCTTGGATTATCCAATCTGCAGTCACAGTGCCCTTTCTGAACCGGAATGGTATGAGTTCTGGTGGAATTCCTTCATGATTAGATCGGAAATGCGGTGGTCAGTTGTTAAGGGAACAGGATGAATTTATTCATATGGTAATTTTGATTTGGTTAATCCTTAGCCGACGCGTATAATGCCATCCACGATCACTGGACTGAATTCAGGAAAACGTTTGGCGGCATCCTGAATACTCTGTTGGGCATTTTTAATCCAATACTCCTTTGCAGCTTGAATTTCACAGAGTTGTAATGATGGGCTTAAGGTTTTTTCAGATTTCTGCAGGTTGTTGACGAATCTCATGCAGTATGCAGTTACTCTCAATAGACGTGGAAAGCTGGAAAATTTATCACAATCAATAATTGGTGTAGATACTTGAACCAACGAAAGAGATTTCGGTGTTTTTAACTCCAAGTCTATTTTTGGACATGCTGGTTCCACTGGCCAAGTGTCAGGCGAGTCTTTAAGGAAGGATGGCCCTTTCATCCATCTGCCATTCATTTGATCTACCTTTAATCCTCTGCTAATGTCATCAGCAGGATTGAGGTCTGTTGGTACATATCTCCAATTTGATGGTTCCCAAGTACTCTGAATTTCAGCTGCTCTTACACCTACGAATATCTTCATGTTGATAGATTCCGCTCGTATCCAATGTAGCACTATTTGAGAGTCGGTCCACAACGTTACCGAATCGGGTTTCTCCTTAAGCTCGTCGTATATGGTTTTCGCAAGGCGCGAAGCAACGATGGCTGCCATCAATTCCAGGCGAGGAGTTGTCGTCTGTCGTAATGGTGCTACTCTAGCTTTGGCTGATACAATGTTGACTTCTGGTTCATTTGAAGTAGGCCACATGAGGTAAGCTATGGCCCCATAAGCCGAAGAACTTGCATCACAGAACATATGCAGCTTAGATTTGCCTTGAGCATTTGACGGTTTCAAACATCGTGGAAATTGAACCAATTTTAATTCCTCGATTTCAGCAAGAAGTTGTTTCCATAACTGACAAGTATCAGGTGGTAGGATATCATCCCAGCCATACTGGTTAGCTTTCCAAATGTCTTGCATCGCTATTCGAGCTTTGATTGTGACACACGATGCTAGTCCGAGAGGATCGTATAGCATGGACATTTTTGACAAGATTTGTCGTTTAGTGTACTTCTGTACTTGCAACGATTTTGCAATAAATTTCAGTTGATCTTGCTGCGGGTCCCACTCGAGACCGAGCGTCTTCACGTCTTCTTGACGATCAAGATTTACTCCATTCTGGACAGGGCTACTTCCTCCTGGTTTAAGTTGCTGCTGAACTTCTGGTGAGGAGACGAACCATTCCTTGATTTGAAAACTCCCTGTTTGTAGGGCAGTATCCACTTGTTTAATCCGTTCCACTGCGGACTCCGGAGATGCACAGGAATGAATGATATCGTCAACGTATCTGTCCCGATCTAGGATAACTGACGCTTCAGGTAAGACCATTCGTTGTTCATTAGCTATTTTCTTCATAGTAAATCCGGCCATATCCGGTGATGACTTGTCTCCAAAAGTCACCCTAAGAAGACGGAATATTGTCGGCTCTTTGTTTATCTCTAGGTCTCTCCAGAGATAACGATGAAGATGTGTGTCGCGTTCAGGTAATTTAATCTGTAAGAACATCTTGGATATATCACCTGTAAAGGCTACAGGTTCTTCACGGAATCTAAGTAACACTCCAAACAAGTTGCCGTTCAAACCAGGCCCTTTGTACAGGAAAGAATTCAAACTTGTACCTTGGTAGCGACTTGCTGGGTCAAAAACAATACGGAGAGGAGTCGACAGCTTGTCCGGGCGGTAGACGCCATGATGTGGAAGATAGTTTACTGGCTTAATGTCAGATTGCTGTTCTGTTTCAGTTACGGGACACGACCATCCCCTTTCCTGGTACTGGCTGATTGCTTCCGAATACATTTTAGCTTTCGTGGGATTTTTCATGAGTGAAGATTCGAGAGATTCCAATCTCTTCTTGGCCAAAGGATAGTTATTAGGTAGATGAATCGGATCTTTTTTGAATGGTAAGCCTACTGTATAACGATTGTCTTCGAGTTTACACGACGATTCCATCAATTGTAGCGCTTTCTTGTCCTCCAAAGACAGTGTGGATTTTGGACAATTACACTCAGGAGCTTGGATCCCCAAAGTTTCAAACTCGTAAAAAGCTTGAAGATCTATCTTATGGACGAGACTAACAGAATAGGGAAATGATCTACTCCCACTACATGAGCCCATAACATACCAACCAAGCAAAGATTTCTTAGCAAGAGGCTCGAATGGGAGACCCTGTCGTATTTGTTTCTCAGCATGGAGATGGCTATATTGCACCCCCAAGATTAAATCTATCGGTCCTGCTTTATGATTAAAGTTTATGTCTGACATATGTGAAAAGGATTTAAGCCATTCACGATCTAGCGGAGGCACGCTCATTGTCGTTTGCTCGATTTCATGTGCTTCAATCTCGTGTTCTTCTCCACCATCTAACGGAGATATCCAACATTTAACACGACGGCTGTGTGGTTGTTGTAAAGTTTCGCCTCCAACAACTGCAAGCTGAAGACATTCACGTTTACCTTGAAGTCCAAGCTGTTGGGCGAATCCGCTTCTAATTATAGATATTCCAGCCCCGCTATCCACCAATACATTTCCTTCACGTACTTTGCCGTTCGCCGAGCGGAAAACGACGCGTACTACGGGCATGATGCTTTCATTGTCAACGGTCGCTGTTGAGCCACTGACACTGGGTGTAGACGGATGCAAAAGTGGATGGTGCACTCTAGTGCAGCCGGAAATGTCACATTTCTTTTTAACCCTACATTCTTTCGTTTGGTGCCCCTTGGTAAGACACGAAAAACATAGTCTGTTGTCTTTGACCATATTAACTCTGTCATCGATCGTTGAATCAGTAAAAGTTGGACACTGCGAAACTCGGTGAGACTCTCTACAAATAAAACATTCCAATGGTCTTCTTTGGTGGTTTGATTGAGTTGAATTAATTCCCCTAGTTTTACCTTTGAAACCCCTGAAATCTGACCTTTGGCCTTTGTCGAGATCGCCAAAGTCTGGATCATACTCAACCAGTACTGCCTTTCTTAGAAAACTACTAATGTGAGAGATTGTCGGCTGTTCGTCCTTCTCGCGAATCACGAGAGCGTGACCCTTCCATTTGTGAATAAGGTGTGTTGGTAGACGCAACAATATTTTGCGTAATGTCTCTGTAGCATTTAAATCTGAAAAGTAATTCAATCTTGTAAATGTAGCTAAAGCATTTATAACATCAAGAGACAATTCTCTGAGACCCTGTTTATCGTTAGCTTGAATATTGGGTCCATTGACAAGCTTATTTATGAATGATCTTGCTATTAAGCTTCTTTGTCCAAACTGTGCCTTTAACAACTTTAAGGTTGTGGCATACATTTTACCCCCAGACCCCAAACCAGTAATAGCACGCTCTGCGTCCCCTTTAACATGTGACTTCAATTGTGCTATTCTAACATCATCAGAAAGATGGGGTTTATCGTGAATTTGTACCTTAAAGGTTTCAATGAACTCAACGTAATTTAAGGGATCCCCATTAAACTTAGGTATTTGAATAGACGGGAGGTCGCGACTGGCCTCTAGTCTATACAGAGCATCTGCTATGGTAATATTACCCATATTAACCGAACTGACAGTTTCTTGAAACTCGATCAGTTCATCGATCCAGCTATCAAATGAAACATTATTTACGTTACGTGTTTGCTGGCTAGTGTCAAAAGAAATATTTGTTAAATTTGTTTGAGCGTAAAGTTCACTATGAAAGTTCTGTTCATCGTCATGATCAGCTGAAGGTGGAACATGTCCCTGGTACGCTTCCGTAGTTTCATTGACGCGCCGGTTGGCCGTCGTACTTCTAGTTGCCATTCCATTATGTATGGACTGGTCTTCACTAATGGTAGCCCCAGCGGCATGCTGAGTTACGCTGTGTGTGCCGCTACCTGGTAGCACATCCCTTTCACTTACGTTACCAACGTATTGAATATAGTTGTCCAACTCATCTTCTATGGTGTACAATGCATTCACCAATTCACTTTCCCATTGATCGAGGTGACTTATTTGCTTGTCGTCTACAAGCTGATATAGCTCACTATGGCTAGTTGATGCCGTGTCATAATCTGAACGAATCTCGTTCATCTGTTTCTGTAAACGTTTGACTGTTTGTTGACTCCGCATTGCTTCTCGTAAGCGATTGATGCCACGAGTCATTCTGCCTTTGAAACTTTTACGTTTATTTCGTATCAACGTTTCTTGGTCAGATTGATTAGACTGCATATTTGCATCACTAGTTGAGGCCTGTGCATTCATGACAGTTGTTCCCTCAATATTAATATCAGGTGCCTTGTCCTGCTGGTCTGTATTCTTATCGCTCATGTTTCACAAGTTTATCAGTCGCCAATGACACGATACAGTTTATGTCCGGTAGAGATTACACAACAGGTATTGTGTGTACTTCATCATTCTTCAGAAATTTGTAGCGTATGGCTGTCAATTAAACTGATCGCAAACTCTTCAGAAATTTGACGGAAGGACAACTTGAGACTTATGTTTGGAGAACTTTCGAAACGGGTATATTTGTACCAAATATTCATCAATCTGTGACAATTGTTGACAAATGATGCTGAAGTGTGCCGTAGGCCTTATTGATACAATCATACCACTTCGAGAAAGGTGTGGTTAATAAAGATGTTGATCTTTGAATTAATACCTCAAACGAGTTCTGAAAAATACAGAAAAGTATGAATAAGAAGTGTGTTTGATATTGCAAATTTATCATTTGCACTGAGTTAAGAGTGAAAATATATAGAGTACAAATTTGTATTAAGACCC
>JAVFBX010241327.1:0-10406 GCA_034783855.1 Mopalia kennerleyi | reverse complement strand
AGGGTTCTTTAGAGAAGATGGAACCATATGTATGGAACCATTACGACAAAAACGGTTCTTTGATATAATAAGAAAGGAAGAAGTACTTGGAACAGTTGCTACGAGGGTTCCATACAGAACCATAAAGGGTTCAACCAGAGCCATGAATGAAGAACCTTAAAGGGTTCCATTAGAGTGTACAATTGGAGTTGTCTTCAATCTTGTCGTTTCAAATTAAAAAACGACGAAAGAAAATCAAATAAAAAAGAAAAAATATTCGATGTTGAGTGTTGACGTATGGTCAGGCCTTTTAAGCTTCATGACCAAAATAATTTAGTGACAAATCTCTATTACACTCTTAGAAATACTGGTTCTTTGAGGGTTCTTTAGAGAAGATGGAACCATATGTATGGAACCATTACGACAAAAACGGTTCTTTGATATAATAAGAAAGGGAGAAATACTCGGAACAGTTGCTACGAGGGTTCCATACAGAACCATAAAGGGTTCAACCAGAGCCATGAATGAAGAACCTTAAAAGGTTCCATTAGAGTTCCATATATGGAATCCTATATGATTTTGGACAAAATCAAAAATCAAAAGGATTGTATAGTTATCCTATGTGATTTTTCTGAAAGGCCAATTTTAAACAAATTTTGATTTCTTTACTTATTTTTAAAAATATTGTTATCGAGGGAACCCCCCCCACAGTGAATGTAATTTATTAACTGTTAAAAAGACACATACAAGCCGGGCGACCATGCTACTGGCCAGTTTGATTAGGAATGAAATTGGTCCATTGTTTAAATCTTTGACACTTTTTGATATTTCACATAATTTAACAAGAAAAAACAATAGGTCCAGTGCAGCCCCCTTCTAGTGTCACCCATGGCTCTTGAAAATGCTGTTTTTAACAATGCCAAAATATTTTGATATGCCAAAAAATAACAGAAAAAGTGAAAGAATTGGCTTATGCGAAAAAAAAAAAATGTCCAACTATTATAAAATCGATAAACTTGGTGATTTTTTTCCATTTCTTCCTATTTGTTATGGATTTTGTAAAATCCATAAGTCTCCAGACATTGTAGAGAGCGGACGTCATGCGAGAAAAAAACCAGACAAGGTCAAACGTCGCAGGTAATCTTTATAAGTGAAGTAAATCCTGATAATTTGCCTTTGTACACAAAACAAGATAAAAGCAATAAGAGATTGCTAAACAATATGCCCACGTCTCTCGCAGGCCCCCCAAGACACACATAACTTCACTGTGTGTTATGGAGAAATTTGCATAATTCCTTGACTTTTTTCTACCTTGAACATCTGCATAATTTCCGTAATTTTTTTATCAACGTTTTTTTTTTCTACGTTGAATATCTGCGTAAATAGAAGAATGCACTATGAGAGTTTCAAAAGCCTAAGTGAAATAGTAACCAAGATACAGCCCGGACAAGCTTCCTGGACATACAGAGATAATTAACATAATTTGTGGAGAAATTTGCATATTTCCGTGATTTTTTTTCTATGTTGCACATTTGCGTACATAGAAGAATGCATTATGCAAGTTTCAAAAGCCTAAGTGAAATAGTAACCAAGATACAGCCCGGACAAGCTTCCCGGACATACGGACACACGGACAGAAAATGTAAAACCTATATGCCCCCCTCTTACTAAGGGGGGGGGGGACATAATAAGAAGCTTACATGTTTGCCCATTCCACGCGGAAATCTGTAGTTAAAGTTGCATTGACACCAGATATAACCAGCACCTGAAATAGTAAAACCGTCTGTGTAAAAAGCAAATACATGTTTCCCATCCGCTTCTAACTGGTTTTCTATTTCAATAGTGAGACATTCAGTGTAAAAGGTAAATAGATGTTCCTCTTCGCTTCTAACAGGTTTTCTATTTCCCTAGTTGTTCAAAGATAAGACACATGTGACTCAAATTTTGGTCTATATTCGACAATGAGGATATAGCTTGAAGGTCAGCGACCAATCCTTCATTTTCTTTGCAGGTGTTCTTAAAAATCTAGTCCTTTGCTTATCATTATAATCACTAACCTTTCTGGCGTCTGTTGCAAAGTTCAATGTCCTCGGAGCCTGTCCCGGAACAAAAATGACTACTCGATCCACCGCTGTGTTAGCGCCCAAGACACTTATGGTATTAACTTTCAGACTTTTAGCAAACTCAGCACCCTGTTGTACTAACATTTCCACACTATTCTGTCAAAAACCAAATTAATAAAATATGACCATATGCCACATTTGGTGACTGACTAAACATAAATGGTTTATATATTAATAGTGTTTTTGTCGTAGTTGTTGACTCTGGTGGTGGATTTGGTTAAATGAGTGAAACTATAAAGTTGCCAGAATTGGTGCATGTCGGCACCAATTCAAATATGTATTTAGTTTATACATGTGTAGACATATGTAAAACATGTAGTATATATATTTTTGTAACTAAAACGAAGAATAGCAGCTCTGTTTTAAACTATATATTGATTTGGATAGGACAAGCCCTTAATGGGTTTATTCCCGCCATATTACTGTTTTGTTTAATAACAAATGTTTTAAATTAGTATTTATGACGAATAAATCATATAATATCATATCATATCATACCATATCTGAGTTAACCGTAATTGCTTGTGTTTATACCTTTATCTGACTATTCGTGTAAGGCTAGTTAAATATTGACATTTGTTTGATGGCCTTGTCATTCGTGCCCCACAAAGCTAATGTCCTTTTCTTTGTTGAGTTGTGGTTGTTTTTGCACTGTTTTTGTACAAAAGGTATGAATATAGTTGCTATCTCTGGGGGATGTATACACGAAATGAACAATGCTACTCTGGCGACTTCAGTTGTCCTTAATAAAAAAAAAAGTACTAAATTCATTACTGTTAACGAATAAATGAATATATTTCAATGAGAAAATAAATAACTCCACTAATTAACCTACCAATCAGCCAGCCAATTATAAGGACATAAAAAGCTGCGTATAGAATTATTAGATATACTTTTATTTGGCATCAGACAACGAAATTACCAAAAGTAAAATAACCAAAAGTCCGAGCACAAGTGTGTGTGTTTTGATTGGGTTGTACGCCGTACTTAAGGTTATTATGCTGACATGACAGCGTCCAAGCTTAATGGATGAAATGCATTACCATCGACAACGAATAGCCAGAACAATGGTATGATCGGACAATCACAAAAGATGGGTCAATGACATCACACACAGGTCTGCTTCTAATCGCAGATCTGACACCTCTAGTGGCCAGTTGCTCGAAAGACTGTTAGTCGCTATCACTAGATAAAATCGCTAATACTAGGTTATAGATAGACCTTCAGCATGGCGTGACGTCATCTAATAGCAGCTCAAATTTAATAGCGCTTCGAGCAACCGGCCTTTGCAGTGGGCTACATGAATTATCTCCCATCAACTGCCCAAAGAAAGAAAGTTTTGAGATTAAAGTTAATAAGTATTTACCTGGCTGCTGTACAATTTGCCAAAGAAGTAATTATCTTTTTCAATGGTATCTGGAAAATAAGTAAACAGTGGTAAAGAGTTAACCTAAAACTGTTGTTATAGACACTACAACGGACGGCATAGTGTGTTCATTTAACTTGAATAATTGTAATCAATACGTCTCAATTAAAAAGTGACTCACCTATGTACATTTGTCACGTTTTAATACTTTGTGGAAATATAGTAGTGAAATCGACTCAATAATGTTTATTTCCAGATGATGTAGGAAGCAGACGACACACAAATGCTAGTAGGATGTTTCAAATACATCTGTTTTAATTAACTCATGACACTGGTTGACAAAGCAAGTTCTTTTGTTCAAAGAAGCTCTCTCCATACGCAGATTAGAGCCCCGTGCCCGTATTCATAAAGTTACTTAAGTATATCTTAAAGTTAAGAAATATTAATCCAAATTTCAGCGATTGATTGATCATGAAACAAGCTAAATGTGAAATAACTAAATTTTATCAATTTCTCTTATAATCTTTCATTTAGGATCATAGAAAGTTAAGTAAAATGGTGTTTATGTATTTAAAATGATGCTTGAAAATTCGCTAAATTTTTCGTAACTTTTAGAAAAACTTAAGTAGCTTTATGAATACGGACCCAGGTTAAACCATGAACCCAACGCCAGCAAAGACTTAGTCTTGTTTAGGTAACTCGCTATAATCTTTGTCCAGGAACCTTTCAAAATTGTTTTAATAAATATCAGAGTGTTTTAGCTAGGAACAACAGTATGACCATTTGCTTTTTTAAAATTTAAGTTAATTTTTTTATCTTATAATTTTGCAATGTTTGTTTGATTAATTGGCTGTCTTCATTTATAATTCCTATATATTCTTGTACATGTCACTACTATGTTCACTGCAGACGATGGAAAAATAAAGCCGAAATATTCTGTCAAAATGAGTTCATTATTCGGAGTTGTACTACTTGTTTACATTATACTCAAGGGGGATTCAATTTTAATCAAACTCATTGATTGTTGGATATTATTTGGCAAGAGTCATTTGGTCTTAAAGGGTCATTAAAAATAGGTTAATTGCGTTCGGGCATGCATGTTGCCTGAAGTTTCGCGGGATCGTCCGTCACACAATCACAAAGACGTATCTACCATGACCATAATGTCCTTTGCAATTTTCTACCCAATTATAGACATCCTTTATACACAGTTGGAAAGAATTTTTCTCCAGATGGTAATTAGTAACTTTCACGATACAGACGAATATTTTTGACCAATTTTACTTAATTCAATTAAGGCTATCTAGGATAGCGTTTCTCACACTATGTCATTTTAACATATTACTTATAACTTCAATGGATGTAGAACTAAACATGCAAATTAGATTAGCGGATGTTATTTGACAGGTATATAGGCAAAAACCAAAAAGTGTTGCAACTATACAAACACATGTAAGAGATGTTTTCAACTGATAATAAGGCGTATTGTGGGCGAACTCGCTATTTTAATCAGCAATTAGAAAATCTCAACATTCGCATTTGAAAAAGAAACGATACTTGATCAACAATCTCACAGTCCTACAGGCACGTGTTGACTTCCGATGGCGCTCCAATATTTGGAATTTTAACAAGAACACTGTCAATCAAGCAGTGGAAGCGAACGACCATTTAATAGTTTTAATAAAGGGGCTAAAATCAGAATGCCAAATTGAGAATACAGCTCACAATATAATAAATAACTAACATAACATAGACAAATATACTGAACGTTTCAATGTTTATTCAACTGCCGTTGGTAACGTCAAAAAGACCCCTGTATAATGGGAGCAATGTTTGTTCGTTTGTTTGGTTGGGGGTTTACGTCGTACTCATGGATATTTCACTTGTATAACGACGGATTGTCCATTTCACACTTTTCCGTGACTAATTTCGGCGAAAAACCGGGAAGAAACCTAGTAAAAACCACCCCCGCGATTGACGAAGTGACTCGATCCCGTAAACTGTACATTGAAGTCGGATTGGTAAGCGCACACACTAACCACTAAACCACGTCCGCGTGCCCCGGGACCAATGTTCAAGAATTCTCGGATTCCAGAATGTCGAGAAATTAAACAATTACACACATGTATGAATATAACAAGTAGGCTGCTCTAGAAATTGATTAGTTTGTCAATCTGATAAATTAATTTATAGTTAATTTATTTCCGCTGACCTATTGACACTCCGTCATCCCAGAAAAGCTCTCCAGAGGCGCTTCCGCCATCATCCCCAAAACGGTCCAACACAACAATAAGGTCCAGTCCATTTTGACGGCTAAACAGAAGACAAACATCCAAACATTTTTAAAAAAGGTTAAAAAAAGAATATAATACAATAATTGGTGAATAGCAATATTACAGTTTTTGGCGGCAAAAAAAAAAAGACAAAGATAAAAATCGAAACATCAAAGCATTTTCTAAAAAGGTTAAAATAATATAATAATAACAATAGTTGGTGAGCAGAAATATTACATTAAAGGTCAGTAGTTATATTTAAACACATAATTTTAGGCAGATGTTGAACATATTTTCGGCCACATTTTTCTCCGTCAAGAAAGATCTATTAGCTTGAACTAACAAATGGACTTAATTGAATTTACCTATAGTATGTATTATTAGCTGGTTCCTGTGTAACTGTGATGGACCCTCCCCTGAGGAACAAAGGAATGGAGCTCGTGGGTTGCACGGGTAACGTTATGTTTTCGCCTCCCTCATCACTGATAAGGTCACCCTGGACAAAGCAACATTGAAATATTGAGTGACAGAAGTTTGCCCACAACTAAGAAGTAATACCTATTGCATGCAATCGTCCAAGAAACTATATGCGGCCGAAAGTTTATTATAAATTTTTCGATAAATTTTTCATATATATGTGTATATACATAACATTACACATCTATAAAGGTAGCACACACACAAAAAAAACAAAACAACAACAACAACAACAACAAAAGAAACAAAACGAAGACCGCAGGAAATTAATACTAAACATTCACAGCAAAACTAACACACATAAAGTTTTGAGTACGCACTGTAAAAATTGACATTGGAAAGAGCTGGAAATTTCGTGAACAGTGCTTTCGTTGTAAAAACACATACATTTGAAAACAGGAGAAACTAACAAGTATAATATATTTATAATAAAACGATATTACGGTATATTGGTTGTGTAAATTTAAGATAAAAATATATCAGTAAAAAAATAAAGCAAAGTAAAAAGCATTTAAACTTAAAACTACAAATTTTTGTTTACTAGTAAACATGTGCAGCGGAGAAAAAAAGGGAGACAACCATGTATCCAGAAACTACAGAAAGTAGTGCACTACAAAGTGATCCGTGTTACAAATACCATTTGTGGCCATGTTCTTACCGTATAGTAATCGTACCATCTTGATTTTGGTAAATATACATTGATGCTTGTTTGGTTCTATTGGTTAAAAGAAGAAAACAATCAATAAAACCTAGGCAGTTAATTGGTTTTGGTAGGCTACAGGTATATGCAATTCTATTTATTTAGATTATTACATGTTGATTAAATGAAAACACAGACTTTCTCTTAAATACTTTCATGTCGTAAGGATATTGGTTCCCTATAATTTCCCTTGATAAGAAAAACATACAAGCAAAACTTCGCAATAGTAAGGGAAAATCCCAAATCGCGAGATAAATCACATAGTTAACTCATATTAAAGTTACAAGCAAAACTTCGCAATCGTAAGGGAAAATCCCAAATCGCGAGATAAATCACATAGTAAACTCATAAGTTAAAAAAACGAAACAAAACACAAGCACAATGTAAATAGTTTGTAACAATTCTTTCCATATAATAACTACACGATATCTACACGACCCCTAATTTCTAACATATCAATTAAATAAAGTGACGTCTATCTTACCTTATATAGAATAGGCGCAATGAGCAAATTTGACCCCCACAAAAACTGGTAGCTGACCGCTAGAGCGTTAGGATCGGTCGGGAACCTAGAAAAAAAACCCCAAATCGGTGACTTCAAACTTTAATAGCCCACAAGAGATACAATAAATACGTCGACTAGAATTATTATTCAGTTCTCCATGACCGTATTAATCAAAGTTGTTACTAAGCAAAGCATCGTCGACATTTTTCTCAATATTCTGTCTTTGACGACTTTGCATTTCCGGTGTTCTGTGGAAAAATACGAAAATCATGCCAGTCACAGATAAACTGCTATAAACCACTTATTCGGTTGTTAGAAAACTAAAGCAAAAATGATGTTTAGATGATAAAATGACATGCTATGTGTCGTTTAAAAATAATTTTGGGTGAGTTATAGTTTGTTGGTATGTGCTCTTTACTATTACATTTTCAGTAATGAGCGATTCAGGTTGTGGCATCAGTGTCACACCCATTAATTTTAATTAGGAGCTTCTGTTAATAGAATTTCTTAAAATGTCTTTTGTGATCGCGAGGCCAGATTTTAATTGACACCTAATATTGGACAACGCTTACATTTTAAATTCAACATTTGAATACTTTTTTTCCCTTTAAATATTAAACTCGCTCTATTATTAAATCAATGTATGGTATAAAGCTTTAGACGTTTTAATTTTCACGGCAATATACTGCTTTTGTAATTAAACAGGTATGCTATATCGTGAGTAACATAAGAAAACTTACTCATGGTGGACCGGGCGAATGACTGTACTCCCGTAGACATGCGCATTAAAGAACAAAGTATATAAATAAGGCAACAGTTGGTAACGAGTTTTTAAAGCAATACGTGATGCTTCTTGGACATCTTCGTCAAGGGCAGCTGGGTCTTGTGGCTGGAGATGAAAAAAAACCCCCATGAAATAAATATATTTAATGTCAAAACTTCATATTGTAAAGAAAATCAAATTAATCTAAATCGTAATACAAAAAGGCTGAAATATTTTGTTAAAACATTAAAAGGAAACAAGTACACGCAACGTGTTTTCGGGAATTCATTGTAATAATCAATGGGTTTTTGTGTAAATTTGGAAATTGTAACGTACAAAACTGGATACTGAACTGGACGATGGCGCAAATTGAATTTGATTGATGGGTTGATACCATCCAAAGAAATGCTTACCGGATTTAATTCTCCGTTGTGATTCCGAGAGAATGTGTAAAAAGCTCCAAGCTGCATCCATCTTTTACAGAGCTCTTGAGAAGGGGTGTTCCAAAAGCCACATATATCAGCTCCAATCTGTGCATGGAAAATACAAAATGAGACATCTCTAGAATGTCAATTGGCTAAAAGGTGCGGAGGGGTGTAGGAGCGAGCTTGCTGTTAGTCTAATGTACAACATGGAGCCGATCTGCTTAGGATATCTTTGTATTTATCGTTTGATTGTATTTGTCCTGTCTTGTATTTGTTTGTGGCGTCGAGGGTGGTTTCCTGTATCCATTGGTCTGGCACACTGTCATATCAGTAAAATAGGGTAAGGCGTTATACCTCAGTCAAACAAACGAACAAACAAATACAGATACGTTTATAATGTATACCTATCCTTTATGGTCTGAAGAGAAACTAAAAACTCTTTACAATTTCTTCCAAACCTGATTTGGAATAGAGTATAGGTTTCGAAGATCATTTAACTAATCTTAGTTCGAAACACGACCTTACTTGTGATTGGTGTATTTAGGATTCGAGTATTGTCCAATTAGGGCATGCAAATATCGTTATCTTCTACTGGACTTCCGGGTACCTCGATTAAACTCGGTTGGCATGTCTTATATACTGTTCTTTCAGAACGGAATTTTTAGTTGTTGTGAGCTTCAGTTGAAAGATTGGTAAGTAGAATTGGCATTTTTTTAAAACTTTCTGTTATGCAAGTATTAGAAACAATTTAAATTGTACCCGGAAGTTGAGTGAATTACAAAAAATATCGCAGATCACATCACGTGACATGCCCTTACATCATCTTTTTATCCTTACAATGTTTGTAGCCACAATGGGAAATAGTTATTTTACGTGCATTAGAATTCAACCAAATGAATACTTGCATATGGGATTCCAAACAGATTAAATTCCAGGATTCCTAGAAGAAGAAAAGTAAAAACAAAAGTTATATAACAAACATCTTACTTATCTTATTGATAATACCTATGTTCAGTTTAAAGTGTATATGGCGTCTTTTTCTATATTGTTTTCTTTAAAGAAATATGAAAAACTGTAGATATCTAGAATGAATTAAAACAAAAATCTAAAAAATTGTACATTGAATTTCGTCTACACTTCCCTTTGTTACATTCATCTTTTTAGGTGAATGGCATGCACTGGAAACACGAGAGAGGATTAAGGTCTTGCTGGACCCCTTGATCGATTTTCAGAACACCTGCTGTATTTAGTTAATTATGCAGAAGAGTGGTAAAATAGTACATGGTAAACACTGTGAACTAGGAAACGGTGCTAGATTTTATTAAAATTTTGACTATCCCACCTGGAAATGTCTTATAAAAATGTAAAATACAACTTTCAGAAAGCATTTTGAAATAAAGGAAGAACTTTTAAAATATAAGGATCTATTATGAGATCGCATAGTGCTCTTTACAATGGTACACATGTGAAGTTTCCAACATGAATAGTTTTCTAGAAATACACTATGGAAAATGTAGGGTCTGCTTAAAACTGAAGTGCCAGAAAAAGACAATTAAAGTTTTGCCACTTGGATATGATCACTGGAAACTAAATCATAGGCTCAAATTTTAACTGTTTGTTATTAGAATTTCCAATTATTGTTTTATCCAAAATATAAGTTGAATAACTTAATTTTTATTCAAATGCTAAAATAAAATTTCACATCCCTGTGCCAGTGTCGTTAAAGGAGAAGGCACGCGATTTTACAGTAGCTTTTGGTTGTTTTATCATAGTATTTTAGTAACATATCCGCCCT
>JAVFBX010241316.1:0-10406 GCA_034783855.1 Mopalia kennerleyi | reverse complement strand
AAACCACTTTTCTTGTATGTTCAACTTATCGACATCCAAACGAGTGTGAAGTTTCTTTTTCGACTGAGTTTATTTATGCATTTCGTGTGATTATCAAATTATTCAAGGGCAACGATACAACTAGGTGGAAGCGCCTTTAAACGAGTTAGGTGCACGATTGGCTTTTCTCATACTTTCTCGCGTTACCTGTCATATACAGGCAGTCAGTCAATGTGTTATCTTTAACGTCACGTGATGTTTTGTATAGAATAAGTGGCAATAAAGCCAGTAGTGCACCTTAATGCTTTAAACTCAATCCTAGAGGACATGCGTGTCGTATACGTTAAATGGCCCAGACGAATAGGAACCCTGGGTGTATTCTACATATAAGGCTGGTCAGCCAGCCAACGTGCTAACTGAATAATCCTCGTCACATTTTGGAAAATAGAATAACCATATGTCGCCTGACTGAGAGATTGACTGTACGTCCAAGTTAAAACATCTCATAGCCTATCAAATGTTTCCCATCGCGGACAGTTTTATAGACACCGCCAGACATCATTCGCCTTTGAGTTCGCTCGGTAATTGGTGGTCTCTGAAATACGAGCACAGAATACAAGAGCAATTTACACAGCTCAAAGATAAAGTGGGGTCTTAAAAGTTTTTATTATTATTTTCGCGTATTTACCAGCAGACCTGAAGCTGTGGGATTTGGCTTAACATGTTCAGTGACATAATACGGTACATCAAAGAAGGACATAATTTGTAGGACATTTGAAGGACATGTATGAGTTTGTTTTCTTTACCAACGCTTTATCAACGACAACGATCCTATATGAAGACCTGCCAACATCAACAATGAATTAATTTCCAGAAATAGTTAACTTTTACGTGTATTTCGAGTTGGGTGGACAATTGCCTTTTCACGCGCTTTCCCGCGTCAATTGTAATGTATAGACAGCGCCAGTCAACGTGTTAAATTTAAAGTCACGTCATGTTTTACCTAGAATAATTGAAAATAAAGCAAAAACCTTAAAGCTTTAGATGCACGTGTTCATAATTTAATAGCAAAATAGAAATGTTCCCATACTGACTCCATTGATATTTTTTAGCTGTTGTAATTTTTATAATTTCAACAACAACAAAAATTATATCTACCAGACAGGACAGCGTAGTTAATGTGTGGCATATCCGTACGAAATTACATCTAAAGCCATACAACATTCACGCGATACACAGTGCGACGTTAATTTAGCACAAGATAGTTTACGTGTTATGAGGAACGGTTGTGTACTCATAACTCGTCTAATACAGTTGGTATTTGTTACCCAGTTAACAGCCAGTATTCTCTCGGCGGTGTGGTTTAAGTGAATTTGGGGGTTAACAAGGACCTAATTAGAAGACTGTGGCCTTTGCCGAAAATTCTCCAATCGTGTAAGACACCAGGGCTCCAAAGGTTCCCTACTAGATATCAAAAGTAAAGAAAATGTCTCAAGGCAATAGAGAAATGCTCGTTTATTTCTTCACCAAATAGACTTATGTCGGCTCTGACATTTTGCCCGGAGGGCTTGGGGCTAAGATCCCTCGCCGCAATTTACTTTGAAAACAAGTGAATGTGGGGGGTAAGAAGTACTGCCTCGCTTCATTTAGGGAACACATCCCGTTTGTTCAGCACCGCCAAACGTCATTGGAGAGGCCCCGCGCGAATCGTATGGAAGACTAAAGTGGCACTTCAACACGTCTTGGATATGACAGCTTCGTTTATAACAACTGTGAACCAAACATTGCAAATATCTTGTGCTCTATGTCAAAAAAAAATAGTAAATAGATTTTAAAAAAGGAAATGCAATTGGAGGTTGGGAATTAGGCCACAGATTTCGGGAACAGTATATTTGTTCCTTAACTATAAAATGGTTCCTGTCGAATGAGGACTGCCCTGTATATGTACTATTGATTCGAATCATACCAGAACTCAAACTTATCATAAGCTGTTCTGTGACACTGTATTGTTAAGTCCTGAGTTCATACAGACCTCGTATTCATGTTATTTATATACTAAAGCTGTTTTTTGTACTTATGAATACAATTGTACGAGTAAAATCTACGCGATTAGCAAATCCACAGTTTTAGTTTCAGTAGTCTTTAAGCCTGTATTGTGTGTTGGGGATGGGGTGGGTGGAGGTGGTACTAATAAATGACGCATTCTAACAACTATCCTAATATTACTACGCTTGTATTGTAACATGTACAATCTATTAATATACAAAAAATGTCGGTTGAGTTGCGTTTCTGAACACCGTCAGTAGCCTCTAAAGTGACCCTCTATAACAGGTATAAGATATACCGGCTTCCTTTTTAATGACCGGGATTTAGTGTCACGTCACACAGGGTCACTGTTATGCAGTTCCAAGATGGAAATAACATTCAAAGGAGTTATTTTTATCACATAAAAATATCGAAAAATTTAACAGAGGAAGTCCTACCCTGGGAACTGTACGTCGGAAGTTAAATTCTTTTTTCAATCCAGGAATTTGAAGAAAAAAATCATTAGTTTTTAATTGATTCAGTGCCTCTAGAAATTAAGTGTCAAGCGATATTAATCAGACTCACAGATGTCTAAAGTCATCATATTTAATTCCGCTCTCGCGCCGGACAGGTCCGTTCTATTTCAGGCGTTGGCTCAAAAAATGAAATGATATAGTTTCTGTATAAAGGGACCTGCAGTTACTATGCATACAATAATACAGTTATCTGAATCTGCTGAGAACTACATGGAGGATATATTTTATTGTATTTAAACATACTTATTGAATTGGAGTTTACCATTGAAGATACCAAACCTGCCTGACTGACTGACAAATATACTACACATATATAACTAAATAAAAACTCAACTCTATTTTACAGGATTCATTTTAAAACTAGTTACGTACGAGCACATGTCGCATGGAACCGATAAAAACCGATGTGTTTATTTTATTTGAGACACGGCTCAGACAGAACCAAAAAGACAGACATCTCATTATCAATTTACCTATGTGCTTGAAATGTTTCCACATAACACATCTACATAAAGTGTAGAACGTTACAAACACGCCTATCGGCCTATGATGTATAGAAAACAAAAAGACCGTACGAATTCCTTGCTAGATTGACAACTTAGGTTGACCAGTTCCATACATCTACTGAGGAGGACGTTGCTTATGGTATATGCTAAGTTATTTCGGGCACAAAAATGACGTTTCTGCCTAATATTTGCAGTAATACCCAGAATTCCGGGGGGGTTTGTCTCCGCTATATACGATAACAAGAAAGATACTATACGCTCACCTGAACTCGTAATGTCGCGGTTAATCAAAAAAACCATCACCAAGATGACCGAGAACGAACAAAGCATTTATAAGAGAGATAATGTAAACTATGTAAATGAAAAGTCAGTAGGCTTTCGGTGATTAATAAATCATTATATTTCCTACGTAAGACATCTGCATATATGAAGAAGACGTAGTATAGTGTGCCAGTGTGGTTGCTTTTTAGAAATATAGTATATACAGATTACAAAAGCTTAAGTTAAATATCATCATTAAGGTATGTAAAGCGTGCATGTTAAATGGAAATAAGATGCTTCTCCGTCAAAGAAACTTTTTCAATGGTCAATAAAACAAATAGCCAGTTGTTAAATTTATATAGAAATTTGCATGTTAAAATAGAGACGAATGTAGAATGCCTACTACAAAAATTAATAAATTTATAATTAATAAATAAAAATCAATCAATCAACCAAGAGACCGACCAACCAAACATTTTCCAGAGAATACCAACAATGCTCAAGAGAAGAAATACATAGCCCTTCGGCATTAAAACGTTCAAAAAAATTACGAAAAACGGTTAAGATTATTCGATGGTTAAATAAATACAACTGTAAATCATGTTTATAATGGCGCTTTGGTCACATAGTCCTAAATTCCATGGCCAAATCGTCAGTTGAACCACTATGTTTAAGTCACGAACTAACGTGTATTATTCCGGCCTTCCTTAGACGTTAAAGTGTCGTTATATAGCTGACAAAACACGATTGTAACAACACTGTTGTATGACTAAATATAGTGAGACCATGAAGTAGATGAGTGAAAACAGAGCATTGCCTTTATACACCCTTCCGCTAACTCCAAACCATGAATCAACAAGTCTAACAGACGCACTGTCTGGGTTAAAGGGAAATGCTTTTGTGGTCTGATTTGTTTAAAACCGACAAAAATTCTGCCATTTTGATACTTGTCGGGGGGTCTGTGTTGTATATATAGATATGCACCTACATGATTAGAGAACCTGATACACACACTCTCCCCAGGCGACTGTGGCAGATTTCCTTATATTAGAGCCACTTTCTCTGCCTCTTTCAATTATTTTTTACAAAATCTTTGTCTTCAGGGATTTGTCCCTCTATATTTAAGGAGGGTTATGTTATACCCATTTTTAAATCTGGTGACAAAAATGATGTCACTAATTATAGGCCAATATCTCTTTTGTCTCTATTTTCTAAAGTTTTAGAGCGTATAGTTGACAAATCATTCACATGTGAAACATAAAGTGAATGATTTCCATCACGGCTTTGCATAAAGACGTTCTACATGTACAAACTTAGTTAGTTATGTTGATTATCTGTCTAAGGCTGTTGATGATCAAGCCAAGGCCCGTAGGCTATGTATGAAATAAATAAATGAAAAATAAATATTAAAATTTACAAGAAGCCTTGTCTATTGCAGTCAAATAATTTTGTGACCAGTCATGCATGTTTTTAAACAATCACGTCAGTCCCAAAGGGTAAAATTAACTAATTTTTACAGCCATTCTTACGCGAATGCAAGTAAAATACAGATGTTTGTCTTTGAAAATATTGCAACTAATAAGTTTAGGTCGAAAATCAGTGGTCTTGGTGTTTTGTTTGTTTGTTTGATTGGGGTTTAACCCTGTTCTTAAGGTAATTTGGTGCTTCCCTCCTATCGGTTCGCTTGTTTGTTTGATTGGGGTTTAACCCTGTTCTTAAGGTAATTTGGTGCTTCCCTCCTATCGGTTTCGTGCCTCTTATGTTACCTTTTATAAACGATGTTGCATCGACGTTTGAAGACCTGAAATAGGGGAAAGTTCTTGTTGATGCATGGTGCAAAGTTGATAGCTGCTACTTCCAGTTGTGTTTAATATCGTACGCAAGGATATTTCACTTACATGAGGATGTTCGGTCGAAAAACTCATTAAGGAGTTTACCATAAAAAGGCTAATATCACAGCTCACTCATCTACACAGTAATATGTGTCTACAATGTTACCTGTCACAACTGACAGTCAGTGAAATTAGATCTACAACTCTTTGGATACCCAAAACCTGAATCTGATACCGGGACGACTCCGGCTAGATAAAATCACTTAATAATGATCTGTTGAATTCACGTGCGGACAGGTCAGCATGTAACATAAGCTAACCTTTGGCCTCTTCTCTGAATTTACACGATTTGTATATTTTCTGTTGACAGATAAAGTGAGACAATTTAATACTTTTTTAATATTGGTGCCATTTGGTGTGAGCATGATAGTCTATCATTATATAGCCAGGTCTCAAAACTTCTTCACTTTCATCCTCTGTTCGACTTTTCTTCTTCTTCATTGCTTTTTTTCTTCTTCACATTGTCTTCTAATATTTTCCACCAAAGTTTAAAGGAGTCACACAATTTATAGCTCCTTTCAGCACAAAATGTCCAATGTATGCTTTCAAAGCAAAGTGTTACGAACAGGTAAATACTGCCAACTGGATTATATAATAAAACAGTATGTAAACAGTGAACTATGGTTTAGAGATGTCTTAAACTCCAAGATTATAGACAGGTGGACAAGTGATTTAACACGAAGGAATTGTTAACTGGTGTCGAGGTGGGATTGTTTACAGCGACATCTGCCGGCCAAATGAGAACCATGTGACATAACTCGTGGTATTGTGCAGCTGTGTTTGTTTGAGTTAGAGCTTATTTACTGACACCGATTTCATGTTTATTTTTTGGTCTAACACGTGCGGACGCTTGGTTTGTGCTCAGAGCTGTTCTAACGTCTCTTATAAAAACCACCTTTCTCTATGAAATAAATCTCTCGCCATGATAGTATATAGGAACGCTGCGAGATTTGGCGAGAGACTACATCTCGTCACCGCGTGAGTTCACTTATGTGAAAATTGTTTCAAGATGGCGCGGAAACTAAATCCGATAAAGTCTTGGGTGTACCGACGAAGGAGGGAATGCAGATTTATTGTTTCTTTGTTAGAAGCATTTGTTTCCTATTTTCGTCAACACACCGAGTTATTTTAGGTGTCGGCGAGCGGTCTTTTATTCCAGCACACATATACTAGACAAAGGTGCTACATCGACATATTCAATAGGTAAATAAATGAATGCTATAAAGTCTTGAAATGGAAAAAAATGCTAATATCTTAGCTTCATAACGATTTGATTGGTAGTTAACATAATATGTATTAAGCCTATTATACAAAGCGATAAACGCAATATTTATTTCATTTCAACGTCACTGTAGGCCTTAGTGACAAGAAAATTAAATCGTAAAGACCATGTGAACTTTACAAGAATTTACGAAAGATAAACGGTTTTTAAAAATGATTATGCATTTTCAAAAGAGCAATTAACTAATAAGTGTTTACTATATGTTCGTTTTAATGAGTAGATCCTGTAATAGGTTTAATAATAAATCACAATGTGTAGAGAATATCATGTCTGACACAATTTTGTTTGTTTGTTTCAAATCAATATCCAACATACATATGCCGAGTAAAAAGAGGATAAAAACAACAAAAGAAATGCATAAATTAAATATTAAATAAAGAAGTAAGATATCATAAACTGCTGTATATACAATAAATGGATTATGTTTATAAATATATTTTATTTCAACACCATGCACTGTTAGCGACAAAATTAAATAACAGCTATACGAAAACTTGAAAATCACATCAGTTATACAGGACTTATGTATAGTGTTTGCATATATGTCAATTATGTCAAAATGTAAGTCTTTCAATGAAAAATGTGCAATTAAAATCGAGTGTACACTTTTGTGAAAAAATAATAAATCAACTATCGGTCGTCGACATTTTAGACAATTCACAGAGTTCAGTATTTTGATCAGAACTACACGAGTTATTTGATATAAAATTTAAATACTTCACAAACGTTTTCCGAAACGTTTCACATATTGTAAAGAAGGATTGCACATAGTAGATCAATCCTCTCGGTCACTTCGTACACAGGGGGAATACACAGACCCTACGCTGCCAACAGAGTCAAATATTGTCCAGGTTCGTTTCACAAAGCATAACATTCACAAGGCTTTATTTACCATTTTGTTTACCGTATATATATTTATCCCAGAAATGAGTCAATCGCAGTGTAATACATGCATGTGATATTTGTTTTATATATTCACGTGTGATTGGTCACCATCTGTTCGCTGATATAATTTATCCAATGAAATGCTTCAACCTTCTTTGAGTATTTTATCCTACAATTTGCTGATGGCGTCTGTACAGTTCCAAAACAATAATGGCTAACCCATAGTTTGGCGACCCCAGCTCATATCAATTACAATAACGAACCTGACATGTTCATGTTATAGTATCATCATCTAATTAATGACAACAGATTTAACACTTCCCTCGTTTTCCATCTAACTTTCGGTTCAGTATAAACTTTCGTGCTGATGACGGAAAGAGTGCAATGCTCGTCACGACACACTCGATGAAATTGGAAGTGTTCAAATGTCTTTCCAATGCTTTGTTTATGAATCAAGATCAAATGTTCGATTTGAATCGAATGAGAAGTAATTGCTGTAGGCCTACTTTTCTGTCATATTTTAGTTAAATAAATATTGCCTTTTAAGCGGTACTGTATTCTGTTACGCGGTGCTGAGCACTGTGGTGAACCCTTCACACTGATTCCGATGTGTATGCACCAATGATAGTTTTTCGTTTCTATTTTGCCAGCGAAGCAAAAATGTATATTGATTTCTGATTTAAAATGACTACAAATAAAATCTCACACTTGTGACTTGGATATCAAATATTAGAGACCAGGGTAGTAATGTAAATAACTAGTCTCGTTTTATAAATTTGATAAATCTTATACGGTTCACTCATTAGATATCCTATATAAATACAAATTAAAACACAGTGAGATGCATGTTTCTCTTGGTAACTAGTTCCTGTCAACTTGTTCACATTGAATAATTGAATTATTTATACGGGGCATGAATGAATAATCCGCCGTTTACACCACTAACGTAACAGTAGCTTGAGTAATGCCGTATCTGCACACCGTAACAATTTCATTTACCACATAGATGATGACTAAACTTCTGTTTACCTTATTGTTAAAAGATTTACTTTCTGGTCCCATGATCAGTTTGGTGAGATGTTTATTTCTCTGTTCCGCTAAGTTCAATGTCAAGCTTTAGTTAACGGTGATTATAAGATGATTAGTGGGGAAACCTACGGACGTCGTTGTGATCTTTGTCTCACACCTATCTCGCTGTATGGATCATATATGTAAAACTTTATACAAGCAATTTGAAACACTTGTTTAGAAATGATCCTGGTAATTATACAAAAATTTAACTTTACCCTACATTTGATTATTTGTTAAATTTTTGTTTTGTTTACACTTGACGACATTACGGAAAGCCGGTTGCAGTTTTATTTACCCTTTGACAAAAATGGTAGATCAAATGCAAATCATGAAAATAAACGGAGGAATTAATCGGAGGGCGTGTAAGTCTCCATCACACCTACGTCACTTTCGGGCACCTCGTCCAACCTGTGTTGTTATTTTCAGAGTAGTATTTTGTGCTGCTGTTACACCGGTGCAACTGTAGGACGGGAAGGGAGAAATTGGTATCTTTTTAATGTTCCATTTATGCTAGAACTAGACAGAATGTAGGGAGTATCCGGAAGTAGAGGGAACAATATACGTGACTTAACGCCCTATTGAGAGACGGAAGATTTTCTGTGACACTGGGTTTATATAAACAATTATTTTATTTACTTTTTTATATAACCATGAATGATTCGGCTTTAATGTGTCTTTCACATTGTATATGGACAGATGAGTAAGATTTTCTGTTGGGGCAAATGGCGTGAATTGCTGCTTCACAATAGGAACGAGCAATGCCTAGTATTTATAGGACTGATATAAATATACTGATGGTGATTTCAAGAGCCCAGAGCTAGTCTCGGTTAAAGAGCAGAGGGTACTCGTATGAGAGTCAGGAGGATATGATTGTCATGAAAGAAAACATGATGGGAGATACGGCTATTTTCTCTGTAAACCGTCTTATCGGCTTATCAGTCAGCACACAAATATCGAGGCACATATCGGATCAAAAAGATTCGTAACCTATGGTAGCCCACATGTACCATTGTGAAATGATTCCTTCGGGCTGATTAACTTATCATATCATTTATTCATATTGATGGGTAACGTAAATTCCTTTTGGTGATAGTTTAATGAGCATGTCCGTGATGTTAGGCGAAAAACCTGATTTGTTAGACGTATTATCTAGGATTACCATATACTGTAGTATTGCCTTTACAATAAACATACAGCCTTTACTCTTTAGACGACATTAAATATGACGTCATATATTAGACGATATGAACTTAGATAAGTTCATTGTTAAGTATTGTACCTATGCTCTGTTACAGATAAACAGTTTATATCCCAACAACAGCACAATTGAAAGACCCAGAACCAATAACTCCCAAATTTATACAGATTATCAAACGGCTTTTACGGTCAGGCGGAAATCATTAGCGCCTACACCTGAACATTACGGGGGAGTGGAATTCTCACGAGATCTCACGGGAATTCGGTGGAACCTTTGAAGCAGTCGGAACAGCGAACAGAATGAAGACCTTTTATTGTGAAGGTTATTAGTCCCATATGTGCAAATGGGGATTCTGTCGAGCTATTGTTTATTCCCGACCTTTACTTTCTCCAACCGTTGCCCACTTCTCTTTATTCGCTTCTCTCTAAGAAAACAAAGCCGGATATATAAAACTATAAATGAAATATAAGCAAACTCGGCTTCATGACATTTTTAACAAGTACGGAATTTTAATTTTATCCCATGGAATTAATATGTATGTTTTGTAAACCAGATTTTATGAATTGCCATTCTACTAACTTTTGTATTCGGAAGACATGAGGTTCGATATGTTATATTTATAATCTAATGACTAACAAAATATGTACACAACGTATATAACCCCATAGTAACACACGTATCTATGGCTGTTGTAACAGACACAATACATTGTCAGAATATGGATCCTGAGAACTGGTTATTCGACTCTAAACTGTAATATATGGATCCTGA
>JAVFBX010241305.1:0-10406 GCA_034783855.1 Mopalia kennerleyi | reverse complement strand
TAAAGATGTCGTACGGGTACGACGACAGAGCAATGCATGTCGAAAATAACCGGCGCCAACCGAATGCTGTTCTGACAGTTGAAAATGTTTAATTGAACAAGTATAATTGAATCCATTTACGCTTCCAATGACTTGGTCAAAAATAAACAAAAAATGGTCAAATGTAATATTAGCTTGGTTTTCGCAGTTTGTTCAGTCGAAATATTAATTTATCTGAATTGTGAATGAAACTAGAAGAGTATTAACATCTCTTTGACGGATTAACATGGTTGACAAGGGGGTGAATGAAAAACTGCCTTTGCGGTTTAGGACACCAAAATCGCCTTCTCTTCCTTTAATCGGCCGCCATTTTTTATCGGCGAAGACATGATTTTTCTTGTCCATCATTAGATCGTTTTTTGGGCCAAATGCACTTTCTCTGAGTTATAATACTACTTGCTACGGAATTAAGATAGTCGTTTATATGTATTTAGGTATTTTTATTTCTGACAGCAGCTGTAAAATGGAAATATTAAAGAGTGAAATCAAGTAAGTTTCGTTCAACGCACTGTCTTCTTAGCTTGCAAACTGGTGAAGCATTTCGTCGGTTCCCGCGTTCCGCAAGAGTTCGTGATTTCATCGGCATTTCAAGTTTAAAGCTTGCTGCTACATATCCCTGCATTTTGTAATCCCTGCTTTGACCTACATGTTTTTCAAATTCAAATCATGACCTATGTAGTTAGACATAGTCCAGAATTGCTTAACTATTGAGATTTGCTATAATAAAGCAAATATGTTTAACATTCTGAGCCTAGCGAGACTGAATTTGATAACACAGACTAATATGATTATCTGCGAAATAAAGAAGTCCCAGAAATATATACGCGTGGTATAAACAAAAGTTGACGACACCATAGGGAGGTAATACATTGGCTTCCTGATGGGCTTTGCTATCTCAGTTGTTAACTCCAGTGTTGATATTAGACAGTATATGTATGTTCAGGTTTCAATATATGCATTGATTAAAAAGATTTTAATTCAGTAACGGCCTGTAACCCTCAAATGCATTTAATCAATTGCATTTTGTATATGTATAGTTTACTTGTAATTTAAATGCTCACTTTGAATGTATACTGAACACAAATAATGCAAACTGATGACTTTAATACATGTATTATTAAATATATCGATACACCAAATTGGCGAATGCGTATAGGGGCCTACTATGACGTCAAATTGATCACTGGAAACAATTTTTTTTTCTGTTGTCAGGCTAGGTCGGTTCCATGGGCTCCATCGTGTGTATTTGGAGCTCTGTGCTTGGGTGTGGCCTTTTTCTCTATGTTTCTTCCGGAGACATCTAATCGAGAATTGCCCCAAACATTGGAGGATCTGGAATTGTTAGCATCCGGAAAAGACTCTAAGAAAGCATTTAAGGAAACTGAAATTTCTCTTGTACGAAGTACGTGAAGCCAGTGAAGTTTACTTTGATTATCATGGCCCATTGGAATCTTCTAAATCCAGAATAACGCGCGACTTTACTGTGCACAACAAAATTGCCTTGTGTTTCCATGAATTATAAGTCAACTCATGTAAATGGTAAAACACAAAAGGTATGGCCTAGCTTTACTGAAAAACATAGACGCATCAGAGGGTGAACAACAAGCGTATAACTTGGTAATGTTTATTGAGAGGATATCAGCTCAAGTTTGCAGGTAGCATTCATGAGGCATGATGCACGGACCGATATATAGATTAGAATAGTTTCGTATCGTTAATCAGCTTCGCTAAAGTAATATTAATAAGATAACTGTTAAAACAGTCATTACATTACATTTCACCAAAAAATTACATCAATGTATTAAGTTTCTTTTATGCATCGCTTTACAAGCAGTTGATATCAATTGCAGATAATAAAATTGTTATTAATTACAATAATGTTGCGAGTTGCTTTTAACCATGTAACAATATACCTGAGCACGTGCCAGTCGCTTCATCTTCATCGCCAAAGAGTTAAATTTGTAGGCACTGTACATTATAACGTTTGGCCGATCGAGCCGCTGTTTAAGCCAGAGTCTACGGCATAGCCCCGTGACTACTTAAAAGATTAAGGCTCGAGTTAACTCCCCCTGTTACAGCTGTTATCTTCAACTGCACGCTCCCTGAAGCAAACTTTCCAACATACAGATACATAGAAGACATATTTTTTATGATGACGGAGTTTGTTTGTTTGATTGGCCATTGAGGTAGCACTGAAGTTTACGTGGATTATTGGCTGCTTTGAATTGTGGGTGTGTGGTGAGAAATAATGGGAACGGCATATAAACGCCTGTAGACATTGTACAGTATATGATGTTTAGGTGCTTGAAACATATATACATTTCGATATCTAGGACTTTTCAATAACTATACTCAAGGCGTTAAACAGTTCAAGCAATAACTTAAGACTATCGACAGGACAGACATTCTCTTTCCAATACAATTTTGGGGGGATACATTTTGGCGTTTAATCCACCAAGTATGACATACAGTAGTGAATACATACGTTTGTATTCTTTGCAGCAAGTGCCAGAGGAGTGCCTTGATGTACACACCTTCAAAACTCTAGCATAGCCGCTGACAACTTCCGAGTCACGTCGAATAGGGGAAACCACATTTTAACAGCCAATGACTTATTTCCTCGAATCAGTTGATAGTTTTGTGTCTTATGCCCGGCGCAGGTCGATTGCGACTGAGAGCATATGGGAGGTTGGCGACTGGAAACATCTGGCAGCATCTGAGACCATCTGATCGGACACGGATTTTGACCGACCTGAGCGCGCTTACGACTGACTGCAACTGGCTTGCGCCCAGTTGTACCCAGTCGCAAGCCAGTTGAACATGTTCTACTTTCCTGCGACTGGGAGCATCCAGTTGTACACAGTTGTACCAGCCTGAGCGTACCTGCGACCAAGTCGGCACAAATATGATCACATGACCTTCAAAAATGGCGACGAGATGGAGTAGAGATGCGGACCAGAAACTGTAGAAATTAACAAACATTTTTGTATTAATCATTTTTGTTTTCTTCTATTTTACAGCCATAGATTTCTAATTTTAAAATATATCAAACTGCCATAAATTAAACAGGTTAACAAGTATTCGTTTTAGTGTAGCCATTTTTGTTCTAATCTACATTGTAGGACAGTGATGTGAATAGCTATACTTCATGACATCATTAAACGAACTATTATAGAATCAAATCTCCCGCAATCATTTGTTTACACATCTTCATGGGCGCAGCCATTTTGTTTAAGTCATGTGGCCACCTTTTCTGCATGCGTGAATATTTCCAGTTGTACCCAATCGCAGTCGACCTGAGTGTAATGAATCGGCGATCATTCAGATGCTTCCAGTTGCTGACAATCGCAAGATTTAAACAAAAACGCGACATGAGCGACGCGCAGGTCGACTGCGCCCAGTTGTGCCCAGTTTCTTTGGATCGCAGTCGACCTGCGCCAGGCTTTACATAACACTATGTGACCTTATTCGTTTACATTGTGACGTCATCGCCTGAGCGAGTCAACCAATGATAAAGCATAGGAATGAAGCGTGTCGTACAGCGCTCAGTGTGAAGAAACCCCACGCGATCGCGTCGCTTCGCCTTCAGTGGGAATTTAGCTCAAAATTACTTCCCTTGCAAACTTCCCGAGACTCCCATTGGAAAGAAGAGCTTTGACGCAGAACAATTCAAAGTGAATAACAACTAGTGTTATTTAACGGCAGTGAAATGTCATTTTTATGCGTGAAGGAAATCCTGATATTTGACCGACATCTTATACGTAAACGTCATGTCTGTAGATCCAGTGGACTATTCGGTGCGACTTGTAGGCGGGACTAGTTACCGTGGCAGACTGGAGGTGAATATAGGTGGCGTCTGGGGAACAGTATGTAATGACCAGTTTGATAAAGGTGCCGCAGAAGTTGTGTGCAGACAACTCGGCTACAGGTAATTTTTACATTTAATCTTATTGTTTTACAAATGACACAGATAGGCACAGAAATACTTATTGACTAGACCTGTGTTTTCTTAAATACTTACAGGATAAATGATCGATCAGCCGATTCGAGAGTTTTCGGAGAGACATTAACGGTTAAAAAGTTAAAAATGTGACCAGGTCGGCCACAACTTTAATAAGAGTTCAAGGTCGGTAAATTAACGGTAAACAGATATGTCATTTTATTTTTATTTTTTTTATATATAAATATGTCAATATCAAATGTTTCAATTTGAATCTAAAAAATGGTAAATGTCGAGTGTTTCGTTTTGGCGAGCCACCAGCACTTTGGGTTCTGTAGGCTTTTAACCGAGGGTGTTTGCCAACGGGCCTCTCTCGATAAGGCGGGGGTAAGCTGTAGAGGGAGGAGGCCTGCTGTCTACCTCCATCCCTTTCAAGGTAACAAAGCAGTTTCCAAGAGCGAAAAAAGATCAGAGAAAAATCAGATATATGTTTTGAGAGGCCAGAGATTGCGGCGGATCGCTTTCCGACCTTCGCGGCAGGTTGAGTTAGCTGTAGGGTTAAGACGGGGTAATTAGACATATTTATTGTGCTAGACAAATGAACACATATTGTATGCTGAGCAGCAAGTTAGAGGTGCAGTATATGTGTCAATTTAACACCTGCTATGTCTGATGAACCAGCGAGCACCTGTATTACAAGAGACTACAACAAACAAGGAACTACCACCTTAGGCAGGTAGTAATGCTGAAACTCCAAAGAAGCTAGGTGATTAGAAATCGAAATGTTCAAACTCAAATTTTTGTTAAATAAAAGGTAATGCATACCCAAATTGTATTTCTTCAAAATCTAGCAGGGAAAAAATATTGCGGAGTCAATTGTATAGGACAGTTAATCTCTGTTTGTTGGCCCATTCTACTTTGCTATTCAAATCAGTGGTTCCTTTGCTTGATTGCGTTTTAACGCTATTCTTGATGATATGACGACACGGCAGCCCAATGTCCCTCGGCGTCACTGGCAACAGGCAATGACCAGACAGGATCAGCACTATACAGAGGCATCCTGAATCAGATGTTTGTTCGAAGCATGTTTGAAGAGAAGCAATGCTGTCTTTACTAAACACTAGGGGAAAATTAAGTTTCCCACAGTATCAAAACACCTCACATTCAATGGTTGCGCTTGTGTCAATTTTTGTTGGAATACACAGCCGTCATATAAGTGAAATACCCTTAAACAATGCATAAAACACCGATCAACCGAATCAGATGGACTTTTTGTTGTCCATTAACCCTTGAGATTACCCAGACAGCCAGAAGCTGTATTCATCCGCCAACAAATGTCTTCAGAATTACTAAACAGCTGAGGGTGTACAGTATGGTTTGATGGACACCATCCGAACTGCATCCAACCGTCAAGAAATGTCTTTAGAATATTTAAACAGCTGAGGGCGTGCAATCTAGTTTGATGAGCACCATTCGAGCGGTGTAATACAGACTTTCAGAATAAAACGCGTGACTCTATGTCGTTTTATGTCTTGATTCTGAATTACAGGAATCACGGGTCGGAACCCCTCTTACACTTAGAGCCTTGGTTTTAGACCCGGTATAACTTCCTACTGAGCCCCTATAGGTTTAAGGCCCTACATATAGCTCCTGTCTGGACACGTTCCTAACCCTTCACTAGTACATTCTGACCTTACTGCACCACTATACACATTCTAAAATAACGTCGATTCTACTTCCTACGAGACATACTCTCTAAGATACACCCGAGCCATCACATTTTCCACTTCTTTTATCTGCTGGTCTGTGGCATATGTCGCCCCAAATATTGGCGATAAAAATGCGCGATTGCCTGCCTTAACGTACGATTTGTCTTAGTCTCACCCACTATAGGAACTCGCGAGAATACGATTGCACTATACAGTCTGCAACAACATAACTTATCTGCAGTATTAAGAAGACTGCTCTTATTGTTTTCTTTTCCATTTGTTTATTAAAGCGGAGACTCCAAGGTTTTTGACAATTACTATTCTGGAACATCTACGCCAGAAATTCTACTGGATAAAGTGTATTGTGATGGATCTGAGAGTAGTCTCGAATACTGTAGCCAAAATGCTCCACTCTTTACTGTTTGCGGTCGCTCTGGATACGTGGGTGTTAAATGTGACCCAACAGCTGGTAAGCAGAGCTGTGTGTAAACGTTTGTTTTGGTAGTATATTTCGCCATAAAAAAAACCCAAAACAAACAACATAGCCACAACATTTCTTTTCTGTTCCTTGGCTTAATAACTGAACGTTTTAAGACCACTTTGTGAACAATATCAAGGACCACTTGTTAAGAATACTAAGGACCAAATTTCAATATAAAATTTGCCTTCATGTTACAACCTATTCCGCATCAAGTTGGAATGTTAAGAAACTAAACCGGTACCATAAAGAAAACAAGTTGACCAAGCTATGCCTGAAAACTTTATCAAATTTTATTGGTTAAATACGGTTCTGCTGAACAATTGCTTCTTTTAGTTATTAGCTTTAGGCGACGTACTTGTCGATTTAAATATTTCAAAAACTGTATGATATTCAGTTTTGATATTATTGTAGTGCGATTATATGGTTTAATTTAATACATTCATTCTTTCAGCTAGCCCCGGTGTTATTGCTGGAGCCGTGGTTGCCAGTCTGGTTGGGGTCCTCTGTATTGCAATCCTAGCGTGTTACTGCAGGAATAAATCTAGAAGCCGATCAAATGGGCCTGAGGGTAAGAGCCTAATTTGACTAGTTGGGGCCATTGGAATTTCATGAGGTTATGTCGTTAGAAGACATTATAAATTTAGATACTGGGTATTTGCCATATGAAGACTGGCATGATAACATTCGAGCTGGTGTACATTGTTATAATATTATAATATATATTATCTCGACTGGTGGTTGAACAGTAAACTAGCTATAATTTCACAACGATACAAAGGAGCTACGTAAAGCTTATACACCTTTGAAAATCGGTCGGGGTAATAAGTCCTTCTTGATGCTACTTTTCGACCGGCATAACGAGTTACTTGTCGTCTGGCATCTTCATCCTTCTTCTTGAGAGGTGACACTGAACTCAAATGCTGAAGCGGGTCCGACATTTCGTACCGGATTTACACCAATCTCGGCACGATTGTTCTTTTAACTATTCCCATATTTTGATCTGACGTCACATCAAAATGTCTTCTATGCATTCGGTTCATGCAATATGTAGCTTTCAGTTCAATTGTACGAGTTGCTCAACTCCATTGCGATCACGCGATGAAACCTTATCAGAAGCTTCCATGAAACAGACGTGTCTAAGTATATGTGGTTAGTTCATCCAATTGAAAATTAGGCCGCTTAAAGGGATTGTGTAAAGCACTTACTTAAAAAAGACAGTTTTATTGTTTAATTCGAGATAAAACTGAGTATGTTTTGTCTTCACAGTTCGCAGGAAAGGTAAACGTCCCAGCCAGCCTCTACATCACGCTGTAAACGTACAGAATAACGACTCAACAGGGAATCCCCATTCGGTATGTAGCAGGTGCTTGCAGGTTGGGAACAACAGGTCACATGCTTGTATAGGTCTTGTTTTTATCTTCCTTCTATTTTTATCTTTGTTGGACCGACGCGAGTGTTTCTTAGTTCGGACAATTTCAAGTTTACTTGTTCAGATTAAAAATTATCCAGTACCTTAACACATAATTTGGAGCTTCTGACGCGAAGGATTGTCGAAGTCCACGTTGTTCACTATTGGTTTTAGTTTTATTGGTTTTATTCTACATCAACAGACCGAAGTCCACTTACAGGCACGATACCGGATAATAGTACATTTAAAATAACAAACATAATAGACATATACTATTGATATGCTTCACCTGTATAATTGCTCCCCTTGTTTTATTGTGGCTTTTACAGTCACTGTGTATTTCAATAGCGCAATATTCTATGTTTAATGCAAACAAATTTATAATGCTTCACGTTATTATACTGTAAATAAGTGAATTAAACATAATTTATATAAAAAATAATAATAAAAATACACTTACAAAACCGATATTCTGTCAATAAATATAAAATATCTTAACGTCTTCAAAAAAAAAATAGACATTAAAACGGAAAAGTGCTAGGCATCAGTAAGGGTTTTCGTATAGCTAGTGTCAAAGGTTTGAACCGGAAGTGGAGAAAACTGTCTAAAACCGAAGAGTATCATCCCCCATATATTTATAGTATAATGGGATTTTTTATACAACGAAACAGAAAAGTAAAACTGTGTTTATTTATTTATTTATCCGATGTTAGATCAACAGAATTAGATCCCAATTACAGATCATTGGCCAGCATTAATGTTGGAGGAAAACTGGGTAGTAAATTAATCCAGAACACCCACGACTTTCCGCTGGTTGCTGGCATACCAACCCATGTATCTTTCTGACTGCGTCACATGATAAACATTAACCATGTGACAGTATGATAGCTGCACAGTGAACATGTGCACTTATTCCCAGTTGCACTTGATCGCTGTAGACCTGTTCTTAGCCCGTTCTGTGATTTTCAGTTGCAGTGAATCTCAAGCATTTTATAAAATGTCGAAATGTTTGTGACGAACAAGTCGACTGCGTCCAGTTGTCCTCGGTTTCAGTGGATCGCATGTCGATATGTCCTTAGCTTAAAAGCTTGCAATAGCATGTACATGCATATGACATTATAAAAACTAGTTGTCTGTGCAATGTTTTACAACATGTATGGTTTTGTTATTAGTGTAAACACGAAGTATACAGTTTTTAGTAAAATTTATGAATTCATTAACAATTGTTTTAAAATATGTTTTATTTTAAGTGTAAACACAAAGTTTCCATTTTGGAGTTAAATGTATAAATTTAGATTTTTTTCCGCTTTGGCATGCCATAATTTTGGGATAACACTTTTAATAGGTTGAACAGATCTAGTTCAGAAATTTTGCAGGTTTGAAACCTCTCCGTCAATTCTGCAGGATGAAATCTGTCCGGGAATCGGACGTGGGTTCTGAACTAGAATCTGTTCAACTTTAGAAAATGTTATCCCAAAATAACAAAAATAATGTTAATCTTCACTTTCTAAAAGACACAAAAATTATAATAACGTTAAAGGAGAAGGCACGTGATTTTGCAGTGGGTTTTGGTCGTTTTTAAATACCATTTTAGTAACACAGCAGGCCTCAGATCAAGGAACTAATTAAAATTAAGTCAGTAATTCAACTACCAACTGGAACTGAAGTGGTGCAAGTGACCCACAACATATCGTATGCTATTGCATTGTTAAACGTATGGATATATCATTTCCAATCTAATTAAAATCAGATCGCTGCTTCTGGTGCGAAATTCACCCCAGCTTATTCATAATTATCTATTCTAATTTCGATAAAAGCCCCAAATATTTATTTAAGGAATTTTATTTTATCGGTGTCGAACTGTTGAAATTTATTCTCCGCTATTGTGTGAATAGTTTGGCATATTAACTTGTGTATATCTATTTGCATTGTAGGACCAAGGACGCGTGATAATTCCGCCTTCATCACCAGGTGTTTATACTGGACCACCGAGTTACGACCAACTTTTCCAGGACGGGTACACCGCAACTCAACTGTCTACCAGAGATTCATCTCCTCTGCTGTACCCAGGACCAACGTCCCCAGCTGTTCTTACAGTACATACAGCGCCTTTTGTACAGACAGTATACCCAGCGCCTGTTGTACATACAGTATGCCCAGTGCCTGATGCATCATCTGTTCTACATTATTAATGATTACTCCCTCGCCGCCCTAAGCACCACGATATGTACGCTCGTATAACCAGCGATCGACTAACTGCCGTAGGCCATACCCTCAGGGTATGGCCTACGGTCTTTAGTCAATCGCTGGCTAAACGAGCGTACACGATATGCTGCCTGTCTCTCCGGTTAATGGTTGTCTAAAAATAAACGTCAGCAAGTTACCTTCGTCCTCTGTCGCGTTTTCGCTCAATCATCTACTATGACCACACTGATATACGGTGACAGCGGGAATTGCTCTTTAAGTTTCTTAAACTCATTTATGTGTGACTGTTTGTCTAATTAACTGAACCGTGTCATTGAGGTTGCCCCAAATAGTAATCTGGTAGCTGTAACTACGTGAAAGCTACAACAGCAACCCTGCACGATGGCTGAAGGATATAGTATCGAAGCCTCTCAGCAGCAAATATTACCTCACATCTCACCTCCTCTTCCTCCATTCTAAACATTATTCGTGGACCTACCTACGGAGATTCCAACTCTAAGGTATTGACGAGCCATCTTGCTGGTTTCCGATATTCGGAGAGCAGCTTTCCGATATTCGGAAACCAGCTTTCAGGGCGCAGCGATACTCGTCGCGTCACAGCGTGGATGGATTTCACAATACTTC
>JAVFBX010241294.1:0-10408 GCA_034783855.1 Mopalia kennerleyi | reverse complement strand
AAATATCTGGTATCTCAAACAACCAACCCATCCAAACAACATGTACCCACAGATACGTCACCCAAACATCTGGTATCTCAAACAACCAACCCATCCAAACAACATGTACCCACAGATACGTCACCCAAATATCTGGTATCTCAAACAACCAACCCATCCAAACAACATGTACCCACAGATACGTCACCCAAACATCTGGTATCCCAAACAACCAACCCATCCAAACATCTGGTATCCCAAACAACCAACCCATCCAAACATCTGGTATCCCAAACAGCCAACCCATCCAAACATCTGATCAGCGATTCAACCAGGATGACCAAACAACGGGTCACTCAAAATACCAGGTAAATAAGGTCACCTGAACAACTGGTCTCTCAAACGGCGACAAGTCGCCCCAAACAAGCATGCCACCAATCAGTCAACCAAATTAATTGTTTTATACAATTCGTTCATTGTTTAATTGCGCGAATAATTAAAGCAAAAATGAAGTCAGGTTCGAAATTGACATAAAGTCTACTAATTGCTGTAATACTATTTGCCATTTCATTAATGTGCATGTACTAACGACAAGTAATCTAATCGGTCTATGTTGGGTTGTTTCAGTTTAAATACCGCCAACCCACTCAAGAAAACAGCAGAGAAGGTTAGTTACAGGTATTATCAGTGCGATCATTCTGCAGATGTATTGTATTCCAAGCACACGGTATCTCTCTCTATATGTTTATAGTACTATGTAGTATCTGTCACGTCAGACTGGTCTCACCGTCGAGAGCCCCGCGACCTCACCTGTGTTTGAATACCCTTTTGTGGGCTGTGGAGGGCTTTTATGGTTTAGTATTTCTTCTGAAGAGGTTTTGTGAATTCTGTAAGGCTGATCATGTCTGGCTGACTACACCATACATGATAGCCCACATATTAATAGGGTATGAGGATAAAGTCGGCATAAAGTCCACATTCCTTATTTCATAAACCAGGTAAGCATCATACCATGTATAAGTGTTTCCTAACCTTTTACGTTGTTTTCTTATACCTGAATTAATTTCGAAATGGAAAGCTAGCCAGACCCTTTATTTTGTGGGATATGCGCCTCTTTTGGATAAAACCTTAACTTAAAGTATGATTACTTATCACTATATCAAGTATACGCCCTTTACTTATTTACCTTATATAGCTTATGGTATATAGCTTATAAATGACTCTATTTGATGTACATAACTTTATGTTTGTCTCGCGTCGCTTTAAAATACGTACTCATATTTTGTCATAATAACTACCTTCTATATAGATAAGTATAATACTAATAGGGAACTGTGCGTGGAACTGATTTTCCTTTAAAACATACCTAAGTTCAAGTCAAAGATGATATTCTGTAAATTATATCGGCTGATCCGTGCAACCAACAAGTTTATACTAAACTCGTTTACAACGATCCTTAGCAGCCATCCACTTCAGCCTACTGGTTCGATCATCGATGAAGGTTTGGAAGAATAGCGAAAATACTGTCAAGGGGGGCAATTCGATTTTTGTACATAAGTCATTCATTGTCCCAGTATTGGCGATAGTATATTTGTTAATAAAGTCACAGACGTTTGTTCTTTTCAACATTGTTAGCTAGTCTGCCGATATATTTATAACATTCCAATTCAGCTGTTTGGCTCTATACAACTAAATGTAATCAAGTATACAGGTATTAATTAGAACACACGTGACTCGTATAAAATAGTCGGTTTAATTTAAAACAAACGCATTCATAGACCTATGTCTATATGTCTTTTGATACTATACTTTGTTGCACAAAATATGGTACTAGTATGTGAGAATAAATGCCTTACAGATAGACGAAAGTATATTTTAGACAATAGGTCACATAATCTTTATCTGGTTGTCTAAGTTAATATCATTATGTAACTATAAATGCTTCATGTGTCAGATACACGAGCACAGAGCCTGGCGAAGGCAAACAAACCTTTCTTATAAATACTCAATAATGGGATGAATATTAATAAATTCACCTGTCAGCAGGATGAAGAAATTAACTACTAGTTTGAGTCAAGTCGATGTCTGTCTAAACATACCTAAGTTCTCGCTGGTAAATAAAGTAACAGATTAATTAAGGCTAATAAATTATCCAATGTATACACAGCCAACTTTAGCATAATTAATTTGTCGACATCTCATTGTGCTTAATTGCTTGACCTTTGACAATCTTTACTGCATGTGGACAAGAGCATGTATGACATTACATAGTTGTGGTATTGTAATGATGTCCTTACCCAATTACACATACCCCAGTGTATTGACTGATTTCATATAGGGCGAGATCTATTTGACAACAAGGAGTCTGTATATCTCAGAATGGACAGAATAAATAAGGCCTTAACTCTTTTATCGTTTTTGACATTCTTTGGGTTAACATGATTGAGCAACAAAACAATACTCAGTACAAACCTACTGGAACAGTAGAGACAGTATTCTAACTGAAGCCAACTATATGTTTGACTGCGTTACTCGATCCCTTGGCAGGAAATGAATGAGTCAGTGATCGGTTAAGGTCAAGGCCCTTTGCTAATAGCTTTTGGTTTATAGCACTTCTTATTGGATCTGGAGTCAATATTCACTGAATGCTATATAATTCGTATAGAAATTGCACTTTGTGGCAGGTTATGCAACAATTGGTGTTGTGCAACAATTTAAACCAATGAATTAAAAAACAAGAAACTGCAATACGTACAATAATTGCAATGTATTGTAATCCCAAGTTTAACGTTTGACTCAGAGCATTAGAACACGGAGGATCTAATGTATGGAGATAAGAAATCAGGATGTGTATTTGGGTAACTTGAGGATCCACCCGATATCTACAAGGAATCATGTTCCTCTATTTATCTAATTATTGGGTCAAACATTGTAGAGTATTATATTAGTGCGTAGAAGGTTTGTGGCGATTGTCTAGATCTAGTCAGCAGATAGTTTACACGATCTTGTCGTATTTCAAGGATAATGACGGGTCGAGCTGTGGTATGCAGGCTCAAATGTTTTGAGGCTGCCAACCTGCATAGGGTTCTCCATGAATCGTGTAGATGTCGTCTGACTGATCACAATAATTCATTCGCCAGGGCTACATATTAAGTTGCCAATGGCGAGTTGCAAGCGGCAATTCCAATCCCTGCAAGCCATTTTGTTTTGCATTGTCTTGCCTAAATATTCCGCATGGACAGCCTCTTGGGTAGTTGATTTCCCGGCAATGAGATTCACGTATTCTCTACTTATTTCCGCCATGTGTGTAGTAATCGTCTGAAACCAATAATATCCACGATATATAAAGATGAAAACAGATAAATTGTGTCTAAAGTACAAGCAAACTGGTATTAATTGTTTTTATTTGATGTGTAGAAACGGTTTCAATCAAATGGATATTGTTTAGGCCTACATGGCTTCTCCGCTCTGTAGTTTTGTTCAAAAACTGAAAGGAAACTATAAACGCAAGTTACACATGCAAAGAGTTTTCCAATCCCCCAGTGAATGCCATCATTACAAACTCACAAAGTACTTGTCCAAATAAAAATGAAGTTTAAAAAGATAGAAATTATGTGTATATTTTTTCAACGATCAGTGGCTCTGGACATATAACACGTGACTAATCAAACCCCATTGAGCATTCTCTTATACTCCATATAAAATCTCCTAGACAAGTTTCTGAATAGTTCTTAATCTTGAGTTGTAATTGAATCTAGGCTTATCGATAAAAGGTAATACACATTTATATGGATAAAATGTAAAAGACACACACCGATTATTTGTCATTGGTTATAAACCTTTACGTAAAACAGTATAGTTAAAAAGTAGAAATCAAAATATGTGTCACCCAATAAGGATCATGAAGGTTATGAGTTATCTAGTATATACAGCACGGAGAGTCCTCTTATCCATGGCAGTGTAGGTCTTTCTTAAAGCCGTGTTTTATTTGTCAGACAACTTTATATTAGGGTTGCATGGTTTTGGATATTCGTAGAGGCTCTAAATCAACACCTTGGCCTACATGAAAACTGTTCAGTTGTCTGAAGAGTTTAGCAGTTTGGGGTTCAATTTTGCAAAGGCATCTCATGTGTTGTCTCTGTGAACCCTGACATTTAAGATAACAGAACACAGCCATTTGCAGGTAGCGAGAGTGCTACCATTCCTCTACACCTCACGGGATTAGGGATTTAATCATTCCGTTGAATGGAAGATGAAAGGGTATACCATGGAGTAGTTGTTAGATATCTGCAGGATTAAAGATTCCCTTGCAATCTAAATCACTGTTACATCCAAATTCATAACTGATTTGTTTAATAATCTGAAATTAAATGTATTTGTGTGACAAATATTTGAATTAATGACATTCAGTCAACAGGAGTAATTATAAGATTGATGCTTATGAATTATTGTGCATGTGCACAAACTTTCAGAATTTACATTTTGTCTGTTTAAGATATATATGCTGTAAACTCCTGTAAAGGATATTTAAATATACTCTTCCGTGTATTTGCTAAGTCAGCAAAAATATCAGGAAGGTGTGAGATAATTTTAGAAACTTAACTACGTTTTTACCTGAGTTAAGTTTTAATGTGTCTTATTTTTAGACTTTCCTCATCACTTTAAACATATTCTTTAATCCAGATATCTATGACTTCTGATCTCGACGAGCATTTTCTTTATGATTTCATATTTATACAAAGTAGAGGAAAATTTACCTGTAGGGCCATAGAATACTGTAATATCAGTTAATTGAGTTCAATATGTATGTTTTCTCTTACAAAATGAGAATGGCGAATCCAAGTCCGGAGATTGTTGGTATTATTGTATCTGGAGCTATAGCGGGTGTTGTCCTCATCGTAGTGTTTGTCATCATCACTATCTACTGCTACAGGTAGGCTTACAGTGTTTGTAATTAATGTGCAGGTAAATATATGTTGCCTTAATACACGCTCTATTTTATTGCATGTATTTCACCATTTTCAATTTGTCTTTCATTAATAAAAAATATCTTATTTAAAATTAAAACTTCGATATAATACAAGACATTCCACTGAAACTAAATGTGCTACTACAATATCTGTATTGGCAGTAGCTAATATACGTTTTTTTTTCTCTCACAATAATGACACGATGGCTTTATATATATTTTTTCTTCATTATGATATTTGAAAATTACAAATTTCCTAATAACTGTAAAGACCTTTGCATAGTGGGTCACAATAATAAAGATACTAACGATTGTAGAAACTATTCCAAATACTCTATTATACAATAATTTTTGCACAAATCATGTACATTTTCTTCATTTTGTTTAACAGTACATTGAATGCATAGATAGTACTCAATGGTTTTTCAGTTCAATTACTGAATACGTGGTTCTGGATTTTATTTTGCCATATTGTTATCTGAAATTGGTTCTTTAAATGGCAAATTGTTAATTATTATTTTCAAAAATTGGATTTGACACATGGGTGGCATCCTTATTGCAATGTTTGGGTCCTTATCTTTAAACAGGAAAGATCCAATTGACCTACGTTGGAAGCATGTTGATAATTGTTTTTGTTGAACAAATCATGTGGTGGCCGCAGTGTTCTGTATGGGAATTTAATATCTTTGTACTTCTTGTGGCATGTAGTAAATGTATATCTATGTTATATAACAGTAGTTCATAAACGATGCTTTGTCCTTTGTCACAGGGCCATTGACCGATCAGATAATAAAAAGGGTTTGGTGAGTAAAAGAAATCTACGGTATGTTGAAAACGCCGGATATCTAGGGGAGCCAGTGTACTACGGAGATGCGACTTCCAGTGTTGGCACAGGGACTCGCCTGGTGCCCCCTTACCATATTCCCATGATGGTCGGCGCCCCGGCTCGTTATCCAGGGGAAGGTTACCACAGTGGTCTCACCACATTGGAGAAAAAGAAAAGAAAGAAGGGTAAGCGGAGATCCTTTCAAAATGATGAACTAATATTAGGATATGAGGATGACTACATGTTCCACCCAGGTGATTATCACACTCATTAGGAGATTTGCTCTCCAATGGCTTCCTGTGTGTGCAGCTCACCTATCGCTTTTGTGCAATATACAAAGCCTTCATGGTTTGTGTGTGCAGTCGACATATCGCTTTTGTGCAATACCCAAAGGCTTCCGTGTCTGTGCAATATTCAAAGGCTTCCTGGTTTGTGTGTGCAGTTGACCTATGCTTTCGTTTCGTGCAATACCCAAAGGCTTCCTAGCTTTCGTGCAATATCAACTTTAAGGTGTGATATTGACATCACCCGAATTGAGTACCATCATTGCCTTGCTTCATGTCACCTTTGGCTATTCTTAAATCTCAAACTCAGTCTGATTTGCTTAGATTCAACATTATCGAAAGTCTTCCTCCATTGTTTACTGTGTTGCACTCGTGCATGCTTTGATTCCCTATTTTCCTGTTTCCATTCCTTGTGTTGTAACCCACGTAATTACTACTTGTGCAGCTTTTAAAAAAAATAAAGTTGCGTTTAAATTTATTGTTATTTCAAAAGCAAAGAAACAATCAATCGACAGACAGACCGACCGACCGACCGACCGACCATCAAGTCTTTAGATGTTTCAAAAACATACCGTATTTATTTTTTGTAATCCCCAGCAATCTTTCAGTCTATTTTCCTTGTTCAATTTATGGTGTGCATTAATAACAGTGGTCAGAAAGACCTGTCATTTAAGTTTCTGCTTATCGACTTTTGCCAATGTTTATATGTATTTTGTTGTGGAATTATTCCAAAGAGAAGAAATAGCGGAGCTAATATCTATCCGTTTCACTTAGTATATTTATATAAATATTAAAAAATGTTATAAATATTTCACAATGCGTTTATTGCTTTAGAACATTTTTATTTTAATTTGACCAAATTAAGAATCTTTTGAAATTTTACGAAATAAAACTGTTTTGTAGACTGATTTTAATTACAGTACACGGCATGTATATAGCACGACACAAAGATGGTTAGCCAGTTTATAGATCAGCCGTTGAAGCACGTTTGTCATCACTGTTACATGGTATACTGCTATATATGTCCGTCTTCTTTGAAATCAACACGCAAGTTAATATTTAAGTATCATTCTATTCTCTTGCTTTCAGCTTTTGTAAATTACCAGCACACAAGGTGAGGCATGAAAATAAAACACTTCGTGGAAGTAAATCTTAAATTTGTATGGCTTAATTTCTGTTACTTCATCCACTGAAATAGCTTAGTCTGTCGATGATATTGGGATAGCGTCAAGTTAATCATAAATGACTTTAAACCATTCCAAATGTTATTAGCATTCAACATTAACTAAACAGAAGGCAATCTGAATACTCGGTGTTCGACTCCGGGATGGGTTTTTTTAATCTGCAAAATTTTCCAAACTGGAATCTTTTCAAACTAAGAAAGAGTTATCCAAAAATAACGTAAATAATTTTAACTGAACACCATTTAAAATGATGATGTGTTCATAGCTTAAATTTAAGATAACGCTTAGTAAACTTTTATAAACACAAGATTATTGTTTATGTAAAACGGCAGACATTTTTAACTAAATATACATTGGGTTTTTTCTTGTTTCACCCAGGCCTTCTGCGTACGACGAACGAGTGAGTATTAATATTAAGATCAATTTATGGAACAATTTAGGGGTAAAGTTTAGAACAGGAAACAGTACAAATCTTGATCATAAATATACAATTTCGCATTCTGTTTTCTTGACATGGTTCGATAAAAGTTTGTTATACTTGTATTAGCTTCTGGAATACACATATAGCTATTTCACCTTGATTATCTAAATAGATATAACTCATTTAAAACTACATTGCTCTGATTGGTCGAAAAAAACATCAGGTGGAATACAGCAAAACATGGCACCACTTGATCTTTCTTGACGATGTCCAACAATGGTCATGATGTCTTCTGCAGCGTAGAAAATATGATATTCACTTTGCTTCCTGGCAAATGTGTTTACCCTTTGTGTTACAAAGCAGAGAGAAAATCACCAAAAGCTTTTCTAAACCCTGTCAAAATATTTTCTTACACCACAGTATTCCCCAATATACATAGCCTACGATGCAAAAAAACCAAACACATAGTGTATGTTTAAGAGTGGAAAATAAAGCTTTATCTGCTACTATCGATCAAATGTTTTGACAAAGAAATTTTGTTTTAAAAGATGTGACACTGTTGTTGTTTTTTCATCTTCAATCTTCTGATATGAGATCTTAGTTTGTACTCTAAAATGGTTCTGGCAAACTATATATTCTGATTAACTTTTTAGGAAGATCATATGGACTTCGATGAAGAAAATCAAGAAAATGCTGAGGCTGCTTTAAAGGAAGATAACCCTGGGTCGGTTCCGGTTCCGCGACCAGATGACGAAGAACCTGTTATCGTGACCTATTTAGAGGATCCCAAAGACTTTTCTGGGGAAACAGAGGTAAAGAGAATCCCTAACGACATGGAAGGACTGATTCCCCCACCACCCCCACCACCACTCCCATTCCTGAAGGGAGAAACCATTGCAGATCCCGACAATGGGGAACGAACACCCAGCGTGACGTCAGATCTAGAGGAAGGTTCTGAAGCCTATCATCGGCGCCAAAGAGAACCTCCTAAAGGGGACATTGGTCCTCCCAGTGTCCAAGTGTCACGTTTGTAAGCTGTCTGAAATCTTATGTTAAAGAAACTGGTCGTCTACTAGACTTGCAGTGGTATCGTTATGTGCATTCGTTCCTGATTAGCATCTGTTCTTGAAAACTCTTTTTGGACGGGACAAGACAAGAAAGAGTATGACTATACTGTAGGAGTCACACGCCAATGCATTGATGACATTTCAAGATCATGTAGAATAATCAACCTGCCTGAGATGTATTCACGAAACAAGTCTGAAAGTCTCATTTCATCATCCATAAATATCCTGACAAAAAATCCCACCAATACGCTTTCTAAGATGTACTAAAAACAAACAACCATAGCAGGAATAAAACAACAAATTAAAAATCAGGCTTTCTTCAGATAAACGGATACGAATGGATTATTTATCATTGCCACTGGTAGATTTATACTCCAATACTGGGCTGTAAGTATGGCTAACTATACATGCAGTTAAATACATTTTATGACAATATTGAATGTTTCTTCAAAATCATTGAATTATATTTGATCCGGGGAATCCAAGTTACAATTAAAATAAATTCCATACAGTTTTCTTACAAAATACGCCTTATTAATACATATTAAGTATGCAGTGTTGTAACTTGTGTGCATCCGTAGTTGTTTATTTGAAAATTTGTCATTCCTCTCGTAGGTAGTTGTGGAAAAGGACGATGTCACCCATGCCTCGTACATTTTATTGCATGAATCCACTACATCACGGTATGGCACTAATCACACGAACATGTATTTAAATAGCAAATAAAACCAAAATAGGATGAACATGTCCCACAAGTCATTTTATGACAGAAAGATAAGTCCAGCATTATAACTAACGCCAAACAGTATACTAAATATATTTACATATATAATTTTCAGTGAAATATATCATTCTTTTATCCATCCTTATGTAAAACATATTTGATATAGTATTACCATTTTATATATATAACTATTGTATATGTATATATATATGCATATGTCTATGTACTTACTTTTGATAGTATATACCAATATAAAGCAATATTACATAACGTATATAAGACGTTAATTTACTTTCTGTGTTGAATAATGTGTTTCAACAAAATATAATTGAAGTGATCATGTTGTACGTTATAGGTGTTTCACTCAGTGGTCGTATAATAAACCAAGTGTTTGCAGAAGTGATACGGCAAGACACTGTTGGATTTCCCTGTCACAACACTACTATGTTTGAAGTAGGAAAAACACATTATGACAACCACTGAGGAGTTTAACATAGTAAAGTATAGTAACAACTCCGAAGAAAGATAATGAATTCATTTTGACTCAACCTTTCGGTTTATGATCAAACCGAAAGGTAGTAGTTTTAAACTGAAGAGATATAGTTTTTCTCTTCAGAAAAGACAGTCATACAGTGACCACTGTGAAGGACAGATCATGATATCATTTTCACTTCCTCTCTAACAACTTATGGACAATTCTGTCTCGTATAATGTACGAAAATAATAGTGCGTATACGTCTCACACACCTCGTGACGTTGTTGCTGTCAGTTGAAGCCATATTGGATTACAATGCTCTCTGAAAAGCTATTTTGGTCATAATATACAAGAGGGTGATGGCCAGTTTGAATTACACCGCTTAGTTGACATCATTTTCACTCGGTGTCGACCTTAGGCGAAGTTGCATAACAATTTGATTCTAGAGTGAACATATCAAGTTTACAACAATGATCCAG
>JAVFBX010241283.1:0-10408 GCA_034783855.1 Mopalia kennerleyi | reverse complement strand
TCTTTGAGACACCCAAGAAGCCATTTGAGACACCCTGTTTCAGTCAAATTTAACATGGGAAAGATAGGGGATCAGTACTATTGCAGTAAACAATGACAATAAACACTGGACCATATCATGTGAAGTGTTTGCCCTGTTCAACAGATGTCGGGAAATTAATGTTCCTCCTTTGCTACATTAAACCTCATGACTACATAAAGAACATATTACCCTTATAGACAGAGGGTAATATTTTATGGCTCGTGGCTGAGTAGTAGCATGTGCGCTTACTAATCCTGCTTCGATGTACTGTTCACCGGATGGAGAGGGCCTGTCCACCATCGGGTATATGAGCGAGTCACATGTTCTGGCTCCAGCAATCGCAGGGGTGGTTTTATGAGGTTTCCTCCCAGTTTTCCACCATAATATGGCAAGGTGCAGTGTGAATGGGACAATCCGTTGTCATATAATTCTTCTATTTATCAATATTTTATGTAAAAAAAATCCAAAGTCATTCTATTTTGTTTTCGTTTTTAATTCTCTTAATGATGTTAACATTGGATGATAAGAATTTTGAGTATTGAAATACTTCCATTTATTTATAGCAAATTTAAATAACATTCAGTTCCTGTGTTTAGCTGTTGATGCAAACGTTTACTTACTTACACACTATAATGCGCTTGTACGGTTGTACCATTTAGTGAATTAACTTGCCTAGTTTAATTAACAAATGAAATGTTAATGTCTGTTATGTTTCTGTTTGAATTAAAGTAAACATTTTTGTGTTTTAGACAGTGCTCTTGCAATCTTACATGATTTGGCTATTAATAAATAATAATTGAACAATATTATGCTACCTATTTTCTTATTCAGTTATTCATAAAGTAAAATCTCATTGCACTCAAGTTACAGTTATATTGCAATTAAATTTGACTTGTATGCAGATGTTGTGACTAAAGGCTTTATAATAAATAGGCAGAGGGTGTCCACCCATCTTGAACACCCTGAATTGAACAATTGCCTCATTTGGACATTCAAATTTTAATACGAATGTAGGAGATATGGAAACTGTACAAATTGGACACCCAGTTACTTAAAGTGAATCAAAATGACCAATTTGGACACTATGCTCTTGATTTCTAGCAAAGCCCAATTGGATGGTTTTGACATGAACTTATATTCTCCCAAACCTATGTGTACTTGGGTATCTTTGTTTTGTTCATTTTTTGTTTAAATAAAATGAAAAAATAGCACCCTATTTAGTCAAAAAGTTTCTTCAGTCTTTGGTGCCTAAAAATAATATTATGACATTTTATTTGGTTTTTGTGTGATATTTCATTGACTACCTCTTTACAATATTACTTTATTATAATATTACAAATAAAAATGTTGTTTTGATACTAAATAAATCATGATAACTCATTTTAAATTTTTTAATTATGTGTTTTAAATAAGATTTTAAACTCAAATCCGTGCAGTTCTATGCAACTCAGCTATGTGTCCAGTGTATGTCTTGGTATATGCAGGGTTTCATTTTGAACCATGAGAAAAAAAAATAATTTTGTCTGAATACATGTCATACATGTTTATATTTTGATTAACACGTTTATTTCAAATATTTCTGTATAAAGGACGGTGATGATGCCACTGATATGGGAGATGGGACTGATGCTGACGAGTGGATGCAGGTACCGTATGATGAAATTTTCTAAATTATTCAAGGATTTTTAAAGGCTGTTTAATGCACCCTAATTCATTAAAACTCAATTTTAACTGATGAATATTCAATATTTTCCTTTTCAACTGGGACTATTTTAATCAGAGATTTTACTGTACAAAAAAATTCACGACATCAAAGGGGTCATCAAATTGTACTTTTATGCCATTTTGGTAAATCCAAAATTTACTGTTTAGTAAAAGGTACATAAACAAATGGCAAATATTCATCCTGTTTGCATAACTACCCATCAAGGATACAGACAGAAAGGGTTTCAGACTGGCTCACTTAGAATTTATTGGCGTCATAGTTAAATATTTTCTTATATTCTCTAATTGTCTGACTACGAAATGTTCAAGAAAGTAAAGCTTCTTTCACAAATTCTGTACAGGTTAATACTTTAATACTATTGCAAGTAAATCTAAAACACTCATTGAATAATTGATTTCCAGTTAAACTAAACATTAATAATAGAAACATATGCATTTACTTTTATCTTCAGGCTAAAACTCTTGTTAAACCCGATGACCAGTTGGACTTGACTGAGACGGTAAGTAATCTAAATTTGTCTGTTGTCTTTATCGAGAAAATCAAAACATAGCAATCTAAGAAACTTTCAAAAAGTCAATAAATAAATACTCAAAAGGTTATGTTACTTGTGTAGTTGTCTACACTGCAGAAGCTGTGTAGACACAACTTGAATGTGATAGTACACGGGGCACAGACTGACTTTGCTGAATTTTAATCCATGCTAGTGAGAATTATTCAGGTAAAATTCATCCTTGCACTGTAACATTTCCCAGAATTTACACAGAATTTGTATCAATAGCCAACTCGCTGTCAAGGCCAACCTTGCATTTATTTTTGAGAAAATATTTAAGACATGCAATTTTAACTTCTGTGAAAAAAATTTCTCATCAGGGGAAATAACTCTCATAAATGTGAAATAATTGTTTTACTGTTTGTTTTCTTGACAGGAACTGAAGGAAGAGTTCACTAGGATTTTGACAGCTAACAATCCACATGCTCCCCAAAACATTGTCAGATACAGCTTTAAGGTAACTATAGCATTTTTTTCTTTTTAAATTAAAATTTATCATTTTCAAATTTATCACAATGATTGATCAGAAATGTCCAAGTCACAAATGCCGACATAAGAAGCCAACAAAACAAACTTACTTAGACTGAAAATAAAAATTCAACAAAAGAATTTTACAAATAATAGAAAAAGTTTGATGGTTTAATTTTGTGTACGTTACTGACGGTGTCGATTTCTGTTCCATGCTCATAATAGTAATTAATCAATTTCTCTGTTTTTAGGAGCGTCAATTCAAACAGACGTCAAGTGTAGATCAGTTGGCTATTCATTTTGCTCTTGATGGAAACTTATTACACAAGGAGTCCGATGAGGCCAGAAGACAAATGTCCAAATCCAGTCCAGCTGAAGGTACAGATAAGTGATAACTAACACCAGAATGGTTACATTCAATTCCAACACAATCTTATCAGAGGCATGGTCTGCCAGCATTTCTATTTTTTGTGAAATCAAAATTATTCGTTTCTTGTTTTTATTTGTCCTTTGGAATTGCTTTACAAACAATTTATAAACAAAACAATATATTTATGTTCATTTTATAAAACGCATAGAAATGTTGTCTTCCCTTAGCACTGGAAAAGCACTCCCTTCATAATAGCCTTAAGCATCATCAATGCATTCACAGACCTTTTGTGTATTCAACTTTACACATACACAACATCTGGCATATTGAACATCAACATCTGGCATATTCTACAACATCTGACATATTCAACAACATCTGACATATTCAACAACCTCTGACATATTCAACATGATCTGAACAATTGTCATGTCCCATTATTTTTCAGCTGCCAGTGAGCACACAGTGAGTGAAGCGGGTGAAGATAAAGGTGGTGCCTCCACTGCTGATGGTGGCGCACCCGCCGCTGATGGAGAGGCAGCAGATAAAGAGGCTGAGGTAAGGGGCAACGATTAAAATTTCATGTACATTATGACTCATCAGCCACTTTCTAATTACATCATCTAATGTTGATACTCCGCTCATATATATCTTTCTTTCTGTAACATTTACATTTCAAAGGTCTTTAAATTTCTGTATATACAATAATTTAATAAGTTTATACTGCTGTAATTATTGTAGGTGAGTTATCATTCCACAGTTTACCTTTCGACCAAACTCTTTTCCTTTTATAAATCAGATTTGTTTTTGTTTCTATTTCGTACTTTGACCACAGTTTCTAGCCGATTTAATTTTGACACATTAAGTTTTTAAGATAGTCAAAAATTCAAAGCCATTGACATAATTTCTCATTTTTTTTTTTATGAGATATCAACATCAAATACAATCTTAGTAGACAATACCTTTTCTGACGTTTTTGTCAGAAAACCAAAAATCAGACAAATTATGTTATTTCAAATATCAAAAATCAGCTTTCTGTTATTTAACATATAAAAATTGCCCATTTACATGAAGATGTGATTGTATTCATTTATTTTATGAATTTTTCTTCGATTGCTACCAAATTTGAGGAGCCTGTTAAAAGTGTGTGTGTAACGCTACGGCTCACTGAAAAGTCTACATCGGGTAAATCTTTTGGAACAGTAAATTCAGTTGATCATTGGAAAAGGCCATTATGGCTGGAGGAATTATCGAGTAGTGAGGACGAGGAGGAGGTGACATGGTTATGGCCTCGTTATGACGTCACACGACACCATTATAAATGCCAAAACAATCATGCCACTCGCTACGCAGACCTGCCTTGTCCGTCATAGCCACGACCATTAGTGCGCTATCCTTAATAATTTTCATCATGCTAGCCAAATCGCTCAAAATAGTATTGTATTGAAACAAAGCCTCTGTATAAAGCTGGTGCACTCTGCTTTAAGTTCATGTAAATCACACAGTAAAGTGCTCAAATTGTCAAGTGGAATTAAATGTAAAATGGAAAACATTGGTATGGATAACAACTTCTAAGTTTATTGGACACTACGTTTCTATATCATTCCAGAGATCATTATCAAGTAGAGTCCAATAAAGTAAGAAGTTGTTATCCATACCAATGTTTTCCATCTTATATGTACTTCCGACTTCTATCTGCCTTTAAAAGAATGGAATTAAATGTTTGCTAATTTTCAGCATGTAATGCAGTTGGTATTTTGCAATGTTATTATTTGTTGTATAATATTTTTTTCTCTGTACGTAGCGTACTGAGTGTAAACAATGCTGGTATCGCAATTAAAACCAAAACAGTTGTAGGGATGCAGTCAAATTCATATATGTTTGATTGTAAAAGTAAGCCGTACTTATGCATGTTTATTTCAGACTTTTTGTCAAATTAAAGTTTAAATTTAATGAATTATTTATACTAAATACTGTTAATCTTATAAGAAATGAATTTTGGCAGCAATGTTTTAAAAAAAAAATTATAATTTGCAAGATGATCTTTATTTATGAAAATGCAATAATTGTGAGTTTTTTTTCAAAAAAGAAACCCATCATTCCGTCTGGCTGTCAGTGTCATTGTTGATGTTGTGCACTGGCTATCTTGATCTTACTAAAAACCTAACATTGTGAATTCTTTAGGGAAAGGAGGAAGCAAGAGATGAAGCAGCGACCCCTGCCCCCACCGGTAATGATGGAAAACTGACCAATCAGTTTAACTTTAGTGAGAGAGCTTCTCAGACATACAATAATCCATACAGGGTGAGAAATTCATTTGGGTCGGTTATTGTTGTGTTACCTCATAAAAAAAATGTATTTCCATTGGTAAAATACAAAAACAAAAATATATATCTACCTCTGTCCAGAGGCATTTTACTCCGGACTGCTGTTTTCACTTTCATTTTCCCATTTTATGGTCGTGTTAATGTAGCTATATATTATTGGAGTACACAGTTGTGATAAAAATGAAAGACACCATGTAGTCAATGAATTTTTAAAAAATAACAATAATTTTATTCCCAAACCAACTACAGAACGGGCAGTGAGGGTTACCAGACACTAACCGTGACCATGACACAATTTTAGATGAGATCATAACTAACTGAACTTAAGGCTCATTCTCAAGGTACAACTTGAGGGGATTCCCCTAATTTATGGCATTTCCATTGGTCAAGAAACAAATATGAAGCAGTAGGCCAATTAGAACTGCACAACTAAGGGGAATCCACTGATATCAGGAGGACAACTCATATCATTAGAATCTGCCGTAAGGGCTAACCAAGGAAAATGGTTAGTTCATTTCTGTTTAAGTGTGCATTCAATTGTTTGTATTATTATTTACTCAGGAGCGAGGGACAGCCACAGAGCCACCCCCCAGAGCCACATTTTCAGGTAGTGTCACACAATGGGAAATATTTGACGCTTATCAAGAGGATTTCGATAAACAGGTTAGTCATTTGGTGCGTAACAAGGGTACATGAAAACATTTGAAGATAAAATATATCCACATAGTAAATATCCAGATGTTATGAGATAACAATCAAAATCAATTATCGCCCTCAAACTAAGAGTAGTCTTGTTTTAGAACATCATGTTACTTAGCAATGGAGGACATACAAATTTTGAACAGAGCGAAACACTTGTTGATTATGTAAGGTTGGTTATTTACTGTTTAAGCTCACCGCCATCATATAAGTGAAATTCCCGTGAACAATCATGAAGCAAAGTAGATATCAGTGTAATTTACTTTGTGACATACATGAAAAGTGATGTTTCAAATTAACCGAAAAATGAACTTGAACTTAACAGTAAACAAGGGAATCCCTTCTTTTAAAGGTGAAGAGAATACATTTCAAATAAAACTAATCTAGTAATGGACTTATTCAGTAAAATAGACACTGGAAGCATATTGGTGGCCCCAAGAATTGTCCTCTGTGGAAAATGTTTTTTTAACATGTGGGAGACAGATAAGAATTCTTGTGAATTTTATGTAGAATCCGTCGATTTTGTTTTAGATTATGTCATGATACTGCTGAATATAAATAAATTAATTAAGTATGAGCTCTATATAACACCCCAAACTGACCAATCTTGTGAACTGTTGAATCCATCTGTTGTCTTCCTGCATTAAACAGTGCATGCTGCCTCCCTCGCAGCTTAGCGCTAGTTTTTTCTTAGATTACGAAGGTCCCTATATTTTGGAGGAGATTATAGCCATGCAAAAGGTAAGGGTGGTGAACGGTTTCATCAGGCTTTCACAATGGTTTCACCAACCCACAGGATGAACAGTGTCCTTTCAAGGCATCTTGTTTGTCACTGTATTTCAGGCATGAGAAAAACTCACCGAAGCACAAATTATAATTTTGGGGAAGGTAAATGAATGAATATGTTGACTTATAATTTAGGCCGGGATTTATAAAAAGAAAAAATTATACTATTGCATGTGTGTGATTTTTAAAAAACTAATTCAGTATGATTACGATAGAAATGTTGACACATCTAATCCAAACGTTTAAATTACTGATCCTATGCATGGTTTGCAGTCACCGATGAAATCTACCAACAGTGAAAGTCTATCCCCACAAGCACATATACATGTACATGTATTTGTGACCACTTTGTCACTTAGACGGAAGTCACGCCTATGTTGTATTATCTCCCCTGCATGTTCTTGTTGTTTTATGTGTTATTTGTTTGCAGATTGTGCCAGATTGAATGAAGTCATGCATAGTGCATGACCACAAAAAAATAAATAAATATAAATAAATAAATAAATAAATTAACAAATAAATAAATAAAAAATTATCGAATATGATAAATAACAAATTACTTTTTATAACTTTTCTAATGTTTTTTATTATTATTTTTTTGGTAACAAGTTACAATGGCTTTTTAAATTTAAAATTGAAAAAAATAAAAGGTAATCTTATCATTTAGACAAAAACAGAAATGAAAGAGAAATCTGTTCTTGAAATGAGCAAGGGAAAACAAAATACAAAGGGAGAAGTGTTGAAATGAAACCTTATATGAAAAATAAATGATGATACATGTATAGTTTTACTATATATTTTGAATAAATGAAAAAATCTTTTTCCTGTATATATTCTAAAGAAAAATCAGTGTTTTATTATGATTTTGTTTCACTCTCACTCTGAGTCACACATTCTAATGTTGCTTGTAGGAGAAAAATAAAGAAAAGAAAGTGGTACCTGGCAAGAAAGATGAAGAAAAAACGAGAAAGAAACTGGCAATTTCAGAGTCACAGGTATTTATATCTTATATGATTTAACCAGTTTAGTTTACACAGTTATACAGCTTTAAATCAGCCATGTGATGTGTCACTTGTTAGATTTTGTTGATGGTTTAGAGAAATTAAGTTTTTAATGCATGGTTTTTGCCACTGAGGAAGTATGTTCCAAGCACATACATGCTGGTTTAACTTGGCACTAGTGGTACATTAATTTTCCAACATTGCAAAACATGTGACATTTTATGGCTATGTTTATTGTTGGAGCACATTGCTGTCCTATAAGTGTAATACTCTTTAACGTGTTGTTAAACACCAGTCTATCAATCCATCGTCTTTTTTTTAAGCCCTCTGGCTGAGGACAGTTTGTTTGAAGAGTAGCAATTCAATCTTCACTTAACACTATGGATGGAGATTAGCTTTTTTCAATGGTATCAAAACTCTTCACATTATTTAGTTGTGCTGGTGTTAATTATTGTTGGAATACACCGCTGTCATATATGTGAAATACCCTAAAGCTGGCCGTAAAACACCGATCAATCAATCAATCAATCTTTTTTTTGTAGGGAGATGATATTAATCGGATTGCCACCTCGGCCAGGATCGTGGAGAGAATGGTCAACCAAAACACTTTTGATGATATAGCACAAGGCAGGTTTTCTAGAATAAGATAATTAGAAGTTTCAAATGTTATGTTTTACAAATATTTAGCCAGACATTTATTTGTTTCAAGTTAGTTGTACTGCAGGTCTGATCAGTTTTACAGGAAATATTGCTCATTTCTATGGAACATCTGCTGCAAATTGATTTGACCCCTGTAATGTACAAATTAACTGTTGATCCAAAAAATGTGTCTGGTTTTGTTACAATTTTTCACCACATAACTGATCTGAATTAAATTTTTGTTTTGCCACAAGATACTCATTTTGTAATGGTACCACAAAAAAACACCTAAAAGTCAGTGAATGTAGGAACAATCAGAGAAATTGAACAACAATTATTGTAGTTGTCCTAATTCTATCGCCCTCTGGCTATGGGCAGTTTGTTTGAAGAGTATCCATGCTGTCTTTACCTAACACTGGAGAAAAATTAACTTTCCAACATTATGGAAACGCTTCACATCTTTGTTGTGCTAGTGTCAATTATTGTTGGAATACACGTAACACCACCCTTCATATAATAAGTGAAATGCCCTTAAGCACTTAATTCTATCACAGGTGTATTGCATTAGGGCATATATCACAATTCTAAACATGTTAACAGATTCAGGCATTTTAAATCCTCTCAGTAAACACCATATACGCATTTGCTCATTTGTTTAGGCTTACTTGACTATATTAAACTTTAGTTTGTTAGTTGCCTGATATTTAGTTTCACTTTGACTGTTTAGATTTTAAGTATTGGGAAGACACCTCGGATGAATACCGTGATGCTGAAGGTACCCTTTTACCACTCTGGAAGTACTCCCACGAAAAGGCCAAGAAGCTTGCAGTTACCTCCCTTTGCTGGAACCCTAAATACAATGACTTGTTTGCTGTTGGATTTGGTTCATGTAAGTAAATGTTAGAATTTTTAATGCCGCTTGTTATGAATGCTTGTAAGCTCATCTTTGGTTAACAAATTAGACTTTTGAAACTCTACAGCTGTACTTCAAATGCAGAGTTAGTCTTTCTTGTGTAAATTATGTCAATTATGTTTTGTCAGGTGTGCTTCTTGGAGTAAAATTTATCTTAATTTTTTTTCCTCGTTGCTGTGCCATAGTTTATAGATTTTAATTCATTATTTTATTAATTGTTGCCTTAAATACTATTATTATTTTGTTTACAGATGACTTTGTGAAACAGGGCAGTGGTATGATGCTATATTATTCCCAGAAGAATCCCTCCTACCCGGAGTTTATCTATTCAGCTGATAGTGGTATAATGTGCCTGGACATCCACCCTGAACATCCGTACCTCATCGCTGTAGGATTTTATGACGGCAGTGTGGGCGTGTACAATGTCGTGGAGAACACCACTGGACCTGTTCAACGCTGCACAGCCAAAAATGGAAAGCATACTGACCCAGTTTGGCAGGTAATGTTAGCAAGTGGGCCCTTTATGTTAAATCAGGTCATGTTTCATCATGGAACAAAAATTGTGACATAAAAGCAGCGTGAAGTCAAATTTAATAGGGACACTTCAAGTAACAACCATGCAATTCAGAAAACTATTTTCACATAAAGTTATTAAATATTTTTTAAATTAAAAAAAGTAAACGATTATTAAAAGTAACTTTATAATATCTGGTGCTGATAAATATATCAGGAATCGTGTTCAAATATTCTTTATTCGCTGAATTTTGATTATCTCATAGGACAAGGCTATTTTCATGAGTCAAGAGATATTTATTTGTTAGCAGAGGTACAATTTTGGTAAATCCTCCACTGGTGAGATGGACCAATTGTTTGTTACAGTTTATTGCCCACAAAATATTTGACTAGTT
>JAVFBX010241272.1:0-10408 GCA_034783855.1 Mopalia kennerleyi | reverse complement strand
ACTTGGCCCCCCCCCCCCCCCGATTTATGACCCTGGCGCCGCCACTGGAAGTTTACATTCCAATGATGGGCTACATTCTTAACTGTCAGTTACATGTACTTCCATGTTATCATCAGTTCAAGTTTCTTAACATTTCACGACTGAATAAATTCATCGGAGTCACGAAATGTACAGTATGAAATATTTAAGCCAGAACACATATGCGATGCAGGTCAAAAAATTATCCCACCTCTTACACCCCCTAACCCGCCTTAAAAATTGATCTATAGCAATCTTATTCCGTGATTTTACAACTTTAATGCTGAGTGATCGGAGTTTTTTTTAATGAAGAACAGACTACAAATGTTCAGTTTCTTTTAAATTTATTTTAAGTGATAAACGACAAGATGATGTGTCAGAACAGAAATAATAGTTTGAGATGTCTTACAGTCAATCCCTCAGAGACCAGCAACAACAACAAAACAGATTTACGGATTCAGCTGTACCTTATCTTAAAGCAATTAACATATTGTTTGTCCACCACTACTATAGTACGGGGGGACTTAGATATGCTACTCAGCGTCCATCCGTCCTTCCGTTCGTCAGAAATGTTTGTGAACACGCTAGCTTGAAAACAAATTCACCGCTTAACTTTAAACTTGGTATGTAGCTTCCTCTTTCTAAGATAATGGATGGCATTGCATTTCACCAAATTTCATTAAACGAAATGGCCGTTATTACATAATTTTAACATATCCATGTGTTGTGAACACGATAAGTAGAGAACACATTCACGGATAAACTTCAAACTTGGTATGTAGCTTCCTCCGCTATGACAACAGATGGTATTGCATTTCACCCATGCCGTAAAACAAAATGACCGTTATTATATAATTTAGAATATTCATGCCTGTATGTGTTGTAAACATGTTAAATAGAAAATAAATTCAAGGATTAACTTTAAACTTTGAAGATAGCTTCATGCCCGTTAGACAATAGACCGGATTGAATATGTTGTTAACACGATACGTCTGCAACAAATACTTGGATTGACTTTAATATAGTCTCCTCTTATTAAGACAACAGATGGGATTGAATTAAATTAAATCCCGTAAAACAAAATGGCCGCCAATGCATCATTTTACAATATTCAGGCCTCTGTGTTCTGAAAATGATAATTTGAGATCAAATTCACAGATTAACTTGAAACCTGGTAGTTAGCTTCCTACTACTAAGACATATGATAGGATTACATTTCATCAAATTGCGCAAAGCAATAATGGTATTTCATTTCTCCAAATTCCATGAAACGAAATATTTTTCAAACTTGAAAATAGTTTCCGCCACTTCCGTCTTGCTTCTTTGAAGAAAAAAATAATTCTCAAACAAACTTGGGAAAAGGTAATTTGACTGGGATTAAGCGCATTGCCTCTACTGGTTGACCCGCTAGCTACTAAGCTTGTTCACTTTAGCCATCTGAGTGGTTCGTGCACAGTGACACACAAACATTTATTTTTTTGTGAAAATGTTTGGTTAAAAAAGTCATTCATTAGAAATATATCGACAGAAACATACCAGCTTCAAATTGAATTGGCCCGCCAACGAGGCTTAGTGGTTAGTGTGTGCGGTTACTATAAACCCATCTTCGATGTACCGTTCACAACAATCTGATATATGAGATGTTGTTCCGGCAATCGCTGGGGTGGTTTTTACGAGGTTTCCTCCCGGTTTGCCACCATAATTAGGCCGACAACAACACTACGCAAATCAACACAACAGGTCGGGAAATGGATGGCGTAGGCGTGTGGGGGAAGACGTCGACCATTGTGTAATCCCCATACGGCTGCGTCACAACTGTAAGAGAATAGCGTCACTAGCGGGAAGATGTTAACGGAACAACTTCACGTGTCGCGGTACACACGTCTGCTGTACTTAATGAATGCTTCCACGTGACAGAAGATGAGAAAATATATTAATAATGAAATATCAGAGGTTGAAATATTCCAAGAGTAAATTTACAAAGAACAGATACTTTAATAAAGAATAATATAGATGTAAAAAAATAATATTTGGAATTGAGGATTCAGCTACGACTTATCTTGAGCAATCAACATTTTGTTTTGATTTGAATCTATCTAAGAGATTCATACACGGTAACACACATATACATGTTTAGCTAAACAAGTTTGTCATTCATTAGAGAAAAACTCTGCAGAAATGTACCAACATCAGACCTCGGATACCTCCATTAGTGCCATATCCATCAATTTAAATCATATTCTAATACAATTAGCTTTATTCAATACCACAAATGACCACAACGGACCACAAATGACCACAACAGACCACAAATGACCACAACAGACCACAAATGACCACAACAGACCACAAACTTAACAGGTGCTCCGTTTTAAAGATTCGTCTGTATCTTTCTTTAATGCGGCTCGTATGTATGGTTATTGAATTGATTGCGGACAGCTAGCAACCCGGATATAAGCCACATGCTTTATATGATCCTTCCTGACTCTGATAACATTACTTAATTCTTGATGTTGTTTGAGAATACGACTAAGTAGCTTCCAGAGCCACTCGTCTCTTTTGTGATCAATACTCGCCTGCGTTCAGCTGTGTTTCGCCGTGTTGTATATTAACTGAGAATTGAGCAAATTACACTGGAATTGTGCCAGAAATCCACGTAAACCAATATAATCCTGGAGCAGTATTCGGACCCGGCTCTAAATGAACAGAAACAAACCCAGCAGAATGTTATGCACGTAATCTGGATATGAAGTACAACTTCGATTAATAGATACAGTCCGAATCGCTTCCTTTGTGCTATATTCGTTCAACACACCCCATTTGTTCGAAATCAGCTTTATGTTAAATCTCCGTAATTCTAAATTACAGAATCGAATCATTATCTCTTTATTCGACGCTATGGACACGAGATATTAACAGGCACAGTAAGTTGAGATTAATGTTGTGTCTATATGAAACATTCAAAGATATAATCGATTCTAATTCCTACGTCGAGACATTGACTCTAAGATACACCCGGGCCCTCTTGTTTTTCGCTTCTTTTATTTGCTGGTCTGTGACTTACGTCGCCCCAAATGTTGGCGGAAATTAAGGCGCGATGGTCTGGCATAGCGTTCGAGAGTTGTCTTAGTCTCGTCCACTATAGAAACCCCCGCGAGAATACCAATGTATATAAAGCTGACGCCATTGTCCAGGGATTAATTTAGTTTCTCAACGAAAGAATAACTTTGGATTGAATAAGTGATACCATTAAACAAATTGCACTTCTTTTATTTGCTAGTCTGTGGCATACGTCGCCCCAAGTATTGGCGGAAATTAATGCGCGATGGCCTGGCATGGCGTACGAGAGTTGTCTTAGCTTCATCCATTATATAAACTCTTCCGAGAATACGATTGCCTTTGACTCCAGTCCGCAATATATGAATGTAAGAAAATTTGCATTTGGGAGTTAGCCAGACGAAGAGACAAATCATAAACCTAACAAGAAAATAAATCTTAGGACTCCCTCCACTCTGCGTTAAAAACAGAAAGTACAAATTACAAACGGCCTATATACCAAACACTGACTCGAAGTAATAAAGCCGGAAATGTTATTAATTTTGTACTATTGATCAAACGTAAATGTGTATCGTTTGATATTTATCCGATACAGGTTAAGGGAATTACTGTTTGCAAAGACACATTGAAAATAAACAGGTCAGTCAACTCATTTATTTATCGGAGACTGCGCGTTATTAAATACGTTTATTGATTATATTGATAATACACATATGTGACGGGTGACCCACTTCACATATCCCGTCTTCCCATTGATTAATCATACAAGGAACGAGGACAGCCAATTACTTGCCTATTCATAAATGAACCAAAATCTGAAAACCCAAACTTTCCCTGGAAGATTATAAAAATTAACTAATTACCAGAATCTAATACTGGACGGTATTGTATTTTTTTTTAAATGTTTCTTCTGGCTAAAACACCCTCTCTTATTATTGCTGAATCGTAAATGCCACAGCTGTTTTAGAAACCTTTTATTTAAATCATTTTTTTGACTATGATGATCTTGCTTTTTTAAAGCACACGCTTATTGATCCAGTGTTTAAGTAGCATAGCTCATATCACTCATCTCTGCTTACTGAACAAATAAGCTGTATTTACAACTTGAACTACAAATATAAGAGCTTGGAATGGGCAACATTTTGATCAGCTTTTTTGTCAGGTCACGTGTTTGTTTCCCTGCAGTCGGGGTTACTCGGGGCTTCTCCGAGTCATTGCGGAACATGGTCGATAAGTGTGAACTTATATAGGTGCATCCTCACAGTACGATTTGTAGTAACGAATTAAGGGGATTCCCCTCATTTTGTGTGTTTTGATTGGTCGCTTTTTCTGTTTTATTTTTTTCACCAATCAAAATGAGCAAATAAGAGGAATCCCCCAAAGTCGTAACTACAAATCGCACCGTGAGAATGCACCTTATGGAAACTGACAGAACGGAGGGATGTTTGGACACGACTCTTCGTAACGCGTACCGAGGCGGTTTTGAACTCGGAACAACTCGTAAATGACTCGATTCTACTTGCGTCCCATCTTCCCAAGGCAAGACGGAAAACAATATCGTTGTATCAAGCCTCTCTCAATTTCTATCCTGCAAACTTAAAAACTGAGTCAACAGCTATTCAGATCAGACTCACTCAATCAGATTTGAATTTCATTATCAAAGAAAGATGTACAAAGACAGAATGGCAAGTAGTTCAAGAACATTTTGCCTGCCTGCTCCGGGATTCCATATATAGATACACTGTATACACCTACAAAGTTAGCCCCATTAAATAGTCCCGCTTCGTCGCAGATACTTAAATTGACACTGGCGCCGCTTTTCTTCGTTACAGACATATCTGATATGTAACCGGCTGTCTGATTGGTTGTTTGCTTCTAAAATAGTCCAATAAAATGTTTACACGTGTTTAAGCCAATTGTGTCAAGGGAGAAAATGTGTAAATCCGGTCTGATGTATTTGACCCTTGCGTTTGAAAGATGTCGCACGAAGCTCAGAGTCAACCCGACAGAAAAGCCTACCCATACGACAAAGCTCGAATTAAATCCATAGACACTCACTTAAAACAGAAGCGACTGCGAGTAAACTTCGGGTCATATTTAGCCTCGCGATTTGGTATAGAAGCCATCCTGATTATTTTACAATAATCCAGAAGAATAAAATTATCTTTGTCTTTTTCTTGATCTGTGTTTTTGGTTTCGCTGAAGTCAAATTGTTGCCTCCTTATTATCAATAAATACCCTCCCCAGTTTTTGCTAAATTTTGAATTGACGACATTGTTATAGTCAGCTTGTTGATCATCTAAGGATATGTCATCTTTGACAGGTGAAGTAAGCTGCCAATAAAGTTCTATTAAAATCACATCAAAACAGTGCTGGATATAACAAATTTGGATCACACAAACATATAGACGGAACGATGGAAGACATCCGGTGTCTGAAAACTTTAACTCGTCTCACCTTTCACCTTCGGGAATAACATATTTATTTCTGATTGTAGAAGTGAAAGCTCTTGCAGAATGTCGTTTCATTTTGAATCATTTTCTCTACTATTCGTGTTATTTCTTGATCGTTAAAATCGCTGTCCTATTTGCCTTGATTAAAATGAAAATAGACCCACATTAGAAAAAAACCTGATACATAGAACATGTGGCTGCTATCCATCGGCTGATCTATCGTACTCGAGACGTTATTAATTTACAAGATCCTGTGGCTGATAGCTCATTAGTCACTCGGCTTTCCCTAACAGACATGGCAGTTCGGATAGGCCGCTGTCATATCAGCCAGATTAACCTGTAGGGCGGTAATGTAGGGGAAGCAATGCTAACGTGTGCCTGGAACATTCTGAGAGAGAAACACAACGCCAATCGATAGACCTTTAATATGTTTCGATGCAAAGAATTTGATTTTTTTTTAATGTCATACTCAATGGCATTTCACTTATATATCGACAGATTGTCCATTTCACACTGCCTCTTGCTTCAATACGGCGGAAAACCGGAAGGGAACCTCATGAAAACATCCCGCGATTGCTGAAGCCGCACTCCTGTAACCGAAGACGACAGACTGACTCGAACTCGTTCTGGTTGCGGAAACGAAAGATATCACAGACGGCATTTTAATGTTGTGTATCTTTCGTCGTGAAGACTTTTCATTTCTTAGCAGCAATATCTCCGACAATTCGTGTTGGTTAATCTTATATAAGACTTGTGTTATGGGGTGTTTTTACCAAAGAAGTGCATACTGTATTACTTTGTGACCAGCGTTCTTTTTCTTTGATTTCGAAATATAATAGAATAAACAGTGAACATAATGTATGAGAAAGACACTCAAACAACCTCGATTGGTCAGCGATTAAGGCTTTTCCAGATACAAATTTGTGGACATATAGTTATATTGAATAAACTTTCTATTATAGATCCTGTCCAGATGAATTCACTATCATTTCGAATTGATTAAGTTGTCGACCAATGTATTGGCGGACAGAACCTAGGCCTGGCAGAGATAGACTTCATTGCATATGAGATATTATATTTTCTGATGTGGAGAAGCGAAAGATCTTGTAGATGCATGGTTTGTTTTTCAGATTTACCAGGTTTCTGTCTTACACGTATCAGTTTTGATCGACTACATGAACTCGCTTCAATTCAGCTTTATTTACTGCTCTCGAGACCATGTAGTATGAATCAATAAAACAAAGCAGACGTTCATTATATTATGTCTTGGAATATATTTTTTTTTAAATGGTATCCTCTAAAGTTGTCACATCGCTTGCATGACACAGACGTCCAAGGACGCATGCCTTCTTTACTGATGCCGATTTTATTAAAGCTATATTTACCCGCAATGATGTTCCGTTGTCTTTAGATATGATATGTATTTCTTACAAATGATCACAAGGCTCAGAGATGTCGGATAGTTAACATTGATGAATCATCTCATGTTCTAAGTAAACTCCCAGAGACAAGATTTTAAATAGATCGTAAGACTAAATGGGTGTGATTTTAATTCCGACGTTCTTCCCACTAATGTATATATACACAGATAGGTTAAATTCGTGTGGTTTTAACCCTAATATAACCCTCTCTAATGTACTCACGGGTTAACGGTGTATATTGTCTAAGTACGGATGTTCGTTCTACTTATGCAATAACATTTATAACGTTTTAGGAAGCATAGTTAACAAATTCTGTAAAATAATCAACGTTTCTACAGATATAGTTTTTATTTCTTCACTGGTTCATTGCTGTCAAATCATCCGGATCCATCATGTGTATACTGGTGCACGCATTGAATTGCGCGCCTACCTTACTGTCGATAGACCAATCAATAGAATCAACAATAATGACAATACAAACATGTGCGTGTTGCAGAAACAATATAAAAGATTGGCGAAGGGATGACAAAAGGTCAGCATTGATGTGTCGAGCATGCATTTTTTGTGTGTGTGTGTGTTTAACGTTGTTGGGGCAATCAATACAAAAATGATTAACTCGAGGTAAAATCTCGTTAAGACCAGGGTCTCGTTTCGCAACGCGATCTTAGCTTACGTTGTTATTGCCATGAAAACAGTATGTCTTCAATACTGCTCGTCATTGCGATTACGTTTCCGACAAGCTAGAAGATGGCTTTATGAAACCGGTCTCAGATCAATGGTAAAACATCAACGAGCTAAACTGTTGTTCCGATTAAATCTAGGGTTGAGCATCCTCGAGCTAAAAGCTTAAGACCTGATCTAGTGAGCCCCAATGAGCTTAAACCTCGCTATGATCAGATCTAGGGTTGAGCATCCTCTAGCTAAAAGCTTAAGACCTGGTCTAAGAATGAGCCCCAATGAGCTTAAATCTCGCTATGATCAGATCTAGGGTTGAGTATCGTCGAGCTAAAAGCTTAAAATCTGATCCAAGAAGGAGCCCCAATGAGCTGAAATCTCGCTATGACCAGATCTAGGGTTGAGTATCCTCGAGCTAAAAGCTTAAGACCTGATTTAAGAAGGAGCCCCAATGAGCTTAAATCTCGCTATGACCAGATCTAGGGTTGAGCATCGTCGAGCTAAAAGCTTAAGACATGGTCTAAGAATGAGCCCAAATGAGCTAAAATTTCGCTATGACCAGATCGACGGTTGAACACCAGCGAGCTGTTTTCTTGTTATGACGAGATTTTTTCAAAATATCTCGATATAGCTTTGTGATAGCGCTAATGTGTGGTGGTACTGGCATAGTGCTACGGGTCACACATCCCCAGCATTGAAGGAATTACACGGACTGCTCACTATATTCTCAATTTAGAGTGTTCTATACTGTCTGGCAAGAAACCGTAGGGCCTATGTTTGCTGTAAAGGTGTGCGTAATTACTATCCAAAAAGGTGTATAAATACTTACATCTACAGCTTGAAGCGTATCGTCTGACGGAGTACATAACCGTCGTTAAACAGCAATTATTCCAAATAAATTAAAACACGAACTGGTAAACTACTGCATGCACACATTGGATTTAACGTTAAGTTAACATAAATTTACTACCACTGCATAAAAGACCAAACATTTGGAACATTCTTACTACCACTGCAAATTAGTCTTTCAACATACACCAGCTATTAATCTGTCGATGAATTGCTCTTGGCAAATATGGGATATTTCTTAATGGTCATTATTTTATGAGACAAATATATTTAGCTTAACCATACGCCCCCCCCCCCCCCTACCTCCCTGTGGAATTGGTCCAATATATGCCTACGTGTCATTTGGAACATATTCCCTTCGTTGGTATAGGCTATGACAATTTAAATCCAGAAAACTAATGACATTAAGAAATGAAAACGACAGGTCTCAGCTTGCCATTGTCTGATGCCATTCTTAACAATAGGAATATAAAGATTTGCGGGTTAAGGAATCGATTGTTTCTCGAAGACGATATAAAATAAGAATAGCTTCGCGTTATAATAATGGCAGTCAATGGAACTGCACCAGGTGCACGTATTGATAAGACGCACAGGTAGGTTGTTTGGAAATAAAAAACGAACAGGAAAACAATAATTGCATTGTGTCTATTTTTAAATAGAACTGTCGGTAATCGACAGCGGTATATAATCATGTAACTGATCTCATGCTCTTAAATAAGACTGACCTTCTTGATCAACGTCCTGAAGTGGCTTACATATCGAAGGTTTATATATTAATAATTAATACAGATTAAAAAGTATTGTTTCACAGCAGAAGTACGGCTCTGTCGAAAGATTCACAGTAGTCGTGAAGAAATCGATTGTTTCTCGAAGACGATATAAAATAAGAATAGCTTCGCGTTACAACAATCACAGTCAATGGAAAAATTAATACAGATTAAAAGTATTGTTTCACAGCAAAATCACGACTCTGTCGAAAGATTCTGGTAGTCGAAAGAGCAGTTGTGCCAAGCTTTACTTCAAACAGATTGTAAATGGCGGAATCCTAGATTAATTGTCTCTTAGCATAAGGCTCAATTTAGTCTGCATCACCATGTACAAGTCAAACTACTCAAAGATAGTTTCGTTTGTTTCTTGAAGATTTTACACCATATTTAAAGTCATTTCATACATATGGCGGCGCGTCGGACAAACGGGTGACGGAAGCCACACACGACGTCACCGGCAACAAGCAAGGACAATCATAAATCGTGTTGCCCGACCCCTTATCTCCGGTATGGCCAAAGTTCTTTTCTTATAATCGTGATCGTAAATCTTGAAACAAACCGCTTCAGATCTGTCAACTGTTTTGACAGCTCTCTGGGACCAGTTGCTCGAAAGAGTATTACTCGCTAACACCAGATTAAATCACTAATACCAGGTTAGAGATAGACATAAAACATGGCGTAACGTCCTCTAATAGTGGATGAAATTTAATGATGCTTAGAGAAACCGATCAGTGTTGACCGAATAATCAACCAATGGAATGATCAGCCGATTATCATTTTATGATACCTCGCATTGGTTATATTTGACAGAAAAGACAAATCACACCTGTACGATTGATTACTATGTTTATCGAAGGAAACGTGTCGGTGAAAATGTATTTCAATTTTCCTGAATTTTTCACGGAATTGAGATCAGCTGCAGATATGGCTCGACCTTTAATTAGGAAGAACATTGTAAAATAGAGAATTCTTCTTCGTTGAAGGTCAATAAGTGGTAGGTTCTCAGGTGCGCTTCAAGTGTGGATTATACATTGTCAGTGAATTGCACATTTGGGAAGAGGTCGTGGCTTGCGTCAGGGGAGATAAATCTCGCCAATAAAATAATCACATAAAAGTTTGTTCCATTGGGGAAATCAGGCTTTGTCGTAGATCATAACGGACAATGATG
>JAVFBX010241261.1:0-10408 GCA_034783855.1 Mopalia kennerleyi | reverse complement strand
GGTTGTTATTACCATTGATCGAATTTAAACGTCATAGACAATTGAATAGTTATCGGAATCCTATATAGCTGTCGCTACAGCTCTAGTTGCTTATTATTATTGTCTTAATCACATTTCAAAAACAAATAGATGAGCAATATAGAACTATGACACCTGCATCTTCCAATATTAGACATTGCATGTGTAATAGGGTACACTTCTTTACACCGTGTATACTATATTGCTTAAATATTTATTTCTATAATAATAACACTTGCAATTGAAGTGTCCATTACAGATATATTCTACCGAGATTTAAAATAAAGCATTTTAGTTATGTGAATCTAAATACATTTTACGGGTGTTTAAACGGAATCCAGTTTTCTGATACGCTAGATTTTTGCGTTCAGACTTCAATGCACCAAAAAACACATTAGCTTGAAGAAAATACTTCCGCTATAATTAGTAAAATTGAAAAGTCTTCAATACTCCCTGTTACAGTACACAAAATCTGCCTTTGATATATGATTGACTTGAAAAAAATACAACAAATAGCGAAGTCCGTATATCAAGTGTATCTCGTTTACAAATAACTTATTAGATAGTAAAGTGTTTATTGCTTATTATTATTGTTTCAATCACATTTCAAAGACAAATAGATGAACAATAGATCTTCGAAACCTACATCTTCCAAGATTACACATTACATTTCTTTATAGGGTACATGTCCTGATACTGTAGAGACAACCTTTCTGAACTATTTCTTTCTAAAATAATATCACACTGGAAAGGACTTGATGAATGTAGGCATAGACCTGGCATGAAATTCAAGTGTCCGTTACAGATGTATTCTGTCAAAATTTGAAGCTATTTTTTGTTGTATGTAATAAAGTGCTTATTTTGCTTCACATAAGCTTTCCATAAACTTTGTTTTAGTCGTTGATCAATGTTTATTGGAAGTGTAGCGGGAAGTAACTCAGGATGGACTGATGATTTTTTTAAAAACGAAATCGATGCAAGAAACATGCCAATAAAAAGGCGTTTTACAGGGAATTCTTTTAAATATAGTAACAATTCCGTAGAAAGACAATGAATTCATTTTGACTCAACGGTTTCGTTTTTTCATCAAACCATCAGGAGTAATTTTAGACATAGGTATATATATACATACAGGCGGATAAAATTTTCGGGGCAGTTAATCTTTAAAATAAACATAATATCTACGTTTCAAATATCCATCTTAAAAATTACATAATGTCTGTTTATCAGTAAAGATCCAAACACACTATCTCACATTGACCCAAAGATAATCACATGTGATAACATAAGTAGATTCAAGCAAGATTTTAGGATTTAAGAACACGCATGTTCTTAAAGTAGTTTAGATTATAATCAACCTTGAAACATTACACTATTAACTACTTCATCTTATAAATTTTGGGAACAAATGGCAGACAACTGTCTGGAAGTTATGACAAAAATAACTCTAATTATTTACTGGCTTTTATCCCTTGATTTAGAGCGAGGCGTCTTGTTTTTCTAGCTAGTGCTTCGTCAAGCAACAATTACTATATTTTATTATGTTAAACTCCTCGGTGGTAGTCATAATATAAGGAATTCTGTAGCTTCCCACATCTCTTTATGTTGATTATTTACGGAATCACAAGCCATGTACTAAATACCACGTAAATGTTAATTTTTGTTTTAGTTCTTTGACGGGTAGCGATACGGGGATGTCTATAATTGATGTTGGATTGCTCACAGGGTTTAAAGCTGTTACAGACGATTTGGAAAAGGTAATATTCAAAGTGGGAACAATTCCCTGGCCATGTACATTACATAAGCATGGTAGTCATTTGTGCACACTACAAAGACATCACTAACCGATCAGCGTTATATTGCAGTGTATCCCCAAGAGCACCAAGGCAACAGGAATATACTCATTGAGGAAGCATGGGTTTATCTTATCTGCATTGCATGTGGTTAAAAGTTGTATTCAAAACGTTAACTTCTTAAATGTTATCCGTAGTTGTTGGTATCATGCTGTGTATACAATCTTCTTAGTGGAATCTTGTCTGATGAAAGCCAGTAACCTGAAATCATCTCTTGTTGTTTCAGCTAAAGAAAGACAAGAAAATTGACAGTTATGAGTTTCTGGAAGGGCGAGTTATTCTGTATTTAGAAACGGTATGGTACATATTTGTGAGGACTCAAAACGTATGATTACTCAGGCGAAATGTGCAATTTGGCATCTCCCTTAGTGCCAGCAAACGCTACATTTGTCCCCGATAGATACAGGTATATAGAATAGATGTGTTATGTAACAGGTGAATGTCTTCCCTCTAGATAAGAAACCAAATAAAAACGTTTGGAAAGACAGGCTTATTGGATTAAAAATCTTATAAGATTATATCCACACATATACCAGATGGTCGACAGACAGACTCAATCCGACGAACGGTACATCGAAGTAAAATTAGTTAGCGCTCACGCTAACCAAAAACCTACGACCGAGGGACCTGCTTCTTACAGAAACCGTTTTATGCCAGCATAATCAGGAAATCTAAAATAGAATCTATTCTTCATTCTTGTCGAGACTCGAGATAGATACGTGCCATCGTGTTTTGCACTACTTTCACGTATTGATAAAGTGCAGTGATCATGTGATTAGCACATTCATTTTAACTTTTCTCCTACCGATGCTTCTAATGATCAAAATAGAACTCTAAAGTAGCTAACATTGAAACGGTGCGAAGCATACCTGTATCAGTTTAAGCCACATCGTTGATTGACAAAGCAGCCAGAATTTACTTGAAAGGATATCTAAGGAACTTAAAGTTGACTCACTAGTCAAAAATCTCATTATGGGATGGTTATGTAAAAGTAACAAGAGGGAAGATCAGCATGCTTATTCAGCCCAAAACAACCACTAAACCATGTTTCGCGACAGTGGTCTCTGAACATAGTCTCTGAACAACAACGTCACAGGTCTTTGGGGTAGATGAATAATTGATTCAAACTACACATCTACACTGCGGCAGTGCGACGTAGATGAAGAATTGACTCAAACATACATCCACATAAAAAATGCTGAGACCCAAGTTTTATTTTTTTCGCTTGAAGCCTTCAGTGAATTTTGAAGCTTGAGTAATAATAATTTGTATAATCCTGATGTACTAGTTTATCCCTCTCCTCTCGCTTGAATTGTTTTAGGTAATGTGTGATTAACTGTATTTTGCCAGATCCCTGCACACGACCCATTCGGTAAACCCCTATGTGTAAAATTTCGAGCCCGTGAGGAGAGTAAAGTGGGAAACATTCAACCTGCTTCTGTAAGAGTTTATGATTACTACGAACCAAACGGTAAGGGTGCTCCTTTTAAAACAGGTATGGGGTTGGATTTATCTAAATATTTTAACAAAATATGGTCACTGTTGAATACTTTTACAACATAAATGCGTTGGGAGCTGTGTCACTCTCCTATCAGAGGGGTAGTGAATGTCCGCTACCTAGACTCCAGCTGACTAACCTTCTAATTTTGTAGAAGGCCGGGTGGCTGAGTGGTCTAGGCGGCCAGCATTTACTGCTGGCGATTCAGTGCCTTACTCTGAGGTTCGTGGTTTCGATTCCCGGACGGGTTTCAACCTGCACAATTTTCTGAACTAGAATCTGTTCAATCTAAGAAAGTGTTATCCCAAAATAACGAAAATAACATAAATGCTTGTATATATGTGTAATGAAGCTGCCAACTTAAAAGTCAAAATCACCACAAGTTGTTTAAATTGGAAAATATCCCCCCCCCCCTGTCAAGAAAACGGATGGGATACATATCAACTTCTTTAAGCCATATCATAACTCGTTTTTTGTATTTTGTAATAGGGGCTTACATCTTTTAAGATTTCATGTAAGATATAATTTGGTGTAGATAGATAGAAAGATTGCCTTTATTGTCTTTGAGAAAGTCTATACACCAGAGTGCAGATTCATGTCACATACACTTATTATTTTCAACAAAAAGATACCAAAAATGATTTTGTACAAATAAAATACATTATGTAAAGTAAATATATGTCGGGTATAATTTCTTTATATTACATTCAATATCTATTCCCTTGTTTAGCATATATTTCTGATTCAAAAATCATTAAAAAGAGTATTTATACAAATGCAATATATTTGCTGGGGTATCTAAAATTAGGTGTCGTCCGTCCGTTCGCCTCCATTCATATTCCTAGCTCAATCTCCAAAGGGTCTCACTGTGTTGAGCTGAAATGAATTTTATTAAACAGCTAAAATATTGGGACTGTGCACTGCCGTAGTGCTATTCATCTAACATTCTTTGAAGTGATTCTGCCCGTCGATCTGTTCGGCAGTTGCCTTCACTCTACCTCCTGTCATAGTTCGAGCTTTATAAAAAAACTATTCAATTTATCCAGTTCAAAAATGTTTCATTTAACAGCTGACATATTGGGACTGTGCACTGCCATGCTGCTATTCATGTTTATTTCTTGGTAGTTTGTCTGTCCGTCCATCAAGCTGTTATTTGTCTCCACTCTACCTGTTGTAATAATCCGATGTCTATCTATAAAAGTACGCAATGTATCGAGTTCAAACCTGTTTCATTTATCAGCTAACATATTGGGACTGTGCACTGTATTGATACAGTCATGGTGCTATTCATGTTACATCCTTGGAACTTTTTCCGCCAATCTGTCTGTCATTTGCCTTCCCTCTACCTGCTGGCTTATTCCGATGTCTATCTAAAAAAAGTACTTCATGTATCGAGCCCAAACTTGTTCCATGTCATGATGCTAATCGTGTAACATTCCTGGAAGTTTGTCTGTCCATCCATCTGTCCACCATTTGCCTCCACTCTACCTCAAGTCATGTTCTGATATCTGTCTCAAAAAGTACTTGATGAACTTGAACTTTGTTTTATCATGCCCACTGCGTGATTCGATTTTTAAAGAACATATTTCTTTTGTATTATTTGTAAACGAATAGAATATTGATAAGATCCCTCCTCCGATTTTGGGATTTCCTTTAATGGTTTTATTTATTTGTACATACTAGGTCAAAGGTTAAAATCTCAGATTTTGTGTCCACCTCAAAGCTTGTTGTAATTGAGGGGATTTCTAAATGTCTTCGTAACAGTGATCACTATAACAACAACTGTGTCAGGTGCAAAAAGTGGATGGTTAGCTCAAAATCCAACGTCATTGATAAAGGTCAAAGATTCAACACCTCATATTCCGTGCGCGGCTTCTAACTTTATTTTTTTGAAAGACATATTCGTTTCATATTATTCTTAAACGAATATTATTTTTATATAATCTTATTAAAATTAGTCTTTAAAAACAAAACAGTTGTTGCCTATTATGCCCACTAGTCACCATTAGTTCAACAAAAGCTTGCAATAGACCATTTTGATGACACACATGGATTCATATTTTTAAACATCTTTTTTAAATAGAATACAGAAAACCCTTTTTCCACATGAAATTACATTGTCCCAGTTCATAACATATTGTAAAAGCATTTTGTAGGAAAGGCACAGTAATTCAAATGCCACATTTTCTCTCCCAATACATATATTTCTAAGAATTAATTTCATCTGTCCTCATAGTTCTGTTACACCCTTGAATGTTATCTACGGTGTGCATGTGTTTGGCACATTTGTACTCTCCTAGGCCTTATATTTTCGTACAATACCATAGTAGTCAAGTTTATTGTTCGTACATTTTAACAACCTACAGCCGAGGGTATTACACTAGTGAGCTTTGCTCACTTTTGATCTTGTTTTTTTTACAGTATCTATACCTACTCATACACATCTTTGCTAAAAGCAGGGTTTAGTTTATGAACAAGGTATCCTGAAGGACCATTCTTTCGTCAACATAACCAAACAAAATGTATTTAATGTTTAATTTCACTCTGTAGCGTATTATGGTTTGAATAAATGTGTTAAGTGTTGCCCATGATGATAGCACTATTTGGTCTTGGACAAAAACATGCTATAAATAATCAATTTCGTTACACGATAAACATGTTTTACTTTGGAACTGTTCCCATTTTATTCATCAAAATTTTCGCATGGCATATATTATAGGTGAGATCTCCCAATGAAATCGTTGAAGTCTTACCTCATCGGTGCGTGTATGGGCTAAACACCATTGCTCCTTTTTAACGTCAAGGCTAAATTTTCTTTTGAAACAATTGGCGGAACATAGGATCTCAACCTTTCCCTCGGATAAAACTCCCCTGAATATCGTCTGGAGCATTGAAACACGTCGACAACATTAAAATACAGTATATCATTATCAAAAAGCATTTTATTAGATGAGGTTATCAGTGCCTTTGCAAAATATTTGACAAGACTTATATATTTTAAAATCTCTGAGCTCGATGATTTTCAAATCAGTATTCCCTTAATCTTTTCAAATGAAATAATATTACTGATGGAGACAATGTGTCGCACACCCTATAAACCACATTTCCCCCTGTATTTATAACATCCTAAGCCTCTTGTGCAGAGACATATTTAAGCGTATTTCTAGAGCTGCAGTCATCACCAAACTTACTAGCCAATGACATTTCGGACTTAAGGGTGTATTGATCTGGTCAGTGGAACGTGGGCATTACATATAACCCATAAGATCCATAAAACTGGTTAATACGAATCCCGTTTAGTCAAATTTAGGGATGTTGACTAAGCCATTACATAGTCTGGATTTAAATTTCTCTAATTGCCCACGTCCGCGATATTGGGAGCCGGTCTGTGAAAAGATAGTCCTTCCGTATTTGCCTTCCTCTTGACAAGACCACGCATTAAATAGCATTTACCAAATTCCGTAAAATAGCACAGGTATGCTATTTATTACGTAATTGCATAAAACCCACAGGTATATTTGTTGTGAACAAATGTGAAGAGTTATTGCCCTACACTTTGGTCAGTTTGTAATATCCTCTTTACTTTATATCTGTATTATTCTTCTTACAGAGGTCTCATGCACGCAGTTTTACAGGCCCAACCAGAATAGTGGCGTTTACCAGGCATTGTGTGAGGGGGCTTTCTGCAACTGTGCTGAGGGTTGGTATACTGTTCTTATTCGAATAATTGTGGGTTGAACTGTTGAAGGAAACGTTTATTTTACTGCAATATGCAATTTATTTTATTTCACAGAAAACTTTCGTGACAGAATGTGTTGTGCAGGCCTAAATCGTTGTACAGAAGAAAGATATAAAAATGACGTGTCCGGTAACCTACGAAGTCACACTATTAATGCTTAGACTATTTGAAATTAGTTCCGCCAATTATCTTAAGAGATGCGTTAGTCTACGCACCGCCTATTCCAACATATATTTTTATAACAGAAAATAAAATATTTTGTAAACAAATTGCCCACAATGCAAACATGTCACAAAAGTGCATTAAACTTCAATAATACATAACTTTATCTTTCAGGTAATTGTCCAAAATGTTACACAAAAGAAGAGGAACTAAAACTAGGACTCAATGACCTGTTCAAAATAGCCTGTACAGTGGCTGATTATGGTACGTACTAATGTTAATAACCATGTTATACGGGCTGGTTATGAGCGGATCCACGATGGTTGATTATAGGGTTATTATTTGGCTAAAATCAGCTTTGACAGGGATATCTATAAAACTTATCATCATTGATTTGGTTGAAAGTTACTATCATAACCAGTAGCTATCCCTATAAACGGAACAAAAATGTGAAAGTTCCCGTTTACTATATCGTTTAACCGTTGTTTTTCCGGTATCACTGACATCTCGTTTGGTATTTAAAAAAGAAATAAGTGATAAATACTAAAAGCTGGTTATGATGGCGTGTTCCACATTTAAAACTTGTTAGTGATGTAAAAGGAGATGTTGGGTGGCTTTGGAAATTAACGTTTTAATTGGTGCCCTTGTTGTGACAGATTACGTGATGGGGAGAGAGGTGGTGATAATGCACCGATCACTGGTTATGGTACGAGTTGCCCACACTAAAGCAGGTCTATAAACAAAGGAGAATAGTGACAATAAGACACACACGAGCTACGAAATAGACTATTAAAACATAGCATGTCGCTTGACATTTAAGCAGCAAACTAGCTTGCTTGTTTGGTTGGGGTTAAACGCCTCACTTACGGTCATTTCACTAACATGATGGCGTGCAATCCCACACGGTGAAGGAAACCGCCCTTGACAACACTTGCAACAAACAAAGACTGGACAGTAAAAAAAGTCTATGCAAAATCCGACAAGGACAAAATGGAGTTCCAAGCTGGGATGAACGTTTATTCCATACGGCATGTCATGTACGGTTATAGCTATATTTTTTTCCTTTCGGGACTTTCAGGAAATATATTATGTACGGAATACAAAGAGAAGAGCTATTTCACGCTTTGAGACATGAAATAACTAAATTGGAAGACATAAAAGAATGTATGGCTTAGAATGACGATGAAGGCTCATCGGGTACGTTGGCGTTAAACATGGAGGAGCCGGAAACTTTTACACCCATTTGCAGACAGGCTAAATACTTTAATTATTAGCTACGATACATATAGGGGATTCCACAGCAAAACAGACAACATGGGGTATCAACATGTTCAGATGTGAAAAAAAAAAGCATTTTGACAAATCAAATACACTTGTTAAATTAAAAATAAAACAGAACTGGAAAAAAGTGTGAGTCAAATATGAGTACATGCATGTACTCAAGTCCAATAAAATTGCATTAGTACAATCTACAGAGCCCGAACTTATCGAGTCTTACCTTTTCAGATTGATTTAGTTAGTCGGCGTTTAAAATTAATCGAATTGTATTTGCAGAATGTCTACGTAAATCACACATCTACATTGTTTTTTTAATACGTACCAACGACTGACTAGAAATGTACGGACACTCACCAACAAAAATATCAATATTATTCTAAATCCGCTTTGAAACCACTTCTGGTTTCATCCTTGCATTGAATTTCATTCATTTTTCAGACAAAAGATGTCTCTGCGAACCAAAATGCCTCTTGATGAAAATCTATTTGTTGAATTTTGTTGAACTTCCATCACCTACATATTGTTCTATCTTTCCTTACTGCCATGATGTTTAACGGCGATGTGCATGCATTGTGTGCTCTGTCTGTCCTTTGTTAATATCAGTAACGTAAATGGATCTATTTTTTAAATAATATTTGTATCGAAGGTGGAAATATGTCTTATATTTGTGTTTTCTTTGTCCAGATTTTTATTGATACAATTCTGTAATATAACATTTTATTACATTTCAACATTACACACCGAATCTGTCAAACTATATCATCAAATGTCTTTTTTCGCTTTTTATGCTGCATGTAACTCAATCTTAATCCCTCACTATTTGGACTCGTCCACTTAAAATGTTGTGAGCGCGTGTCAGAAGAACGATAGCAATGTGCCAAGAGATTCCATCACAAGGGCCATACGCTTTGAGTTAAATGTTGTAAACACTGATCGATCAATGAAAATGGTTTCGTAGGTAATAAAACAGAATGTTCAAGTGATTGCCGTGGGAACATTCTTTTTTACGGACTTCATAATCTGATGGATATGTGGTACAAAAAACCTTCCTACCTAGGGCATAAATCCTCACTGGTTCAGTCTACAACCTACAAACACATACACACACTACATAAACAAATCGCTGGCATGCAGATTTTGCACAAATCTAGAGCTAAGGAAAATATACTCCTCAAAGCTTACCCGTGTTTCTGATCAATTTCAATATAAGGAAAATAATTACGAAGAAATATAAATACACCAAGATATTTTAACAAATATTATTCCTTTTTTTAATAGTGAATATACATTTCCGCAAAATGGTTCTCAATATATTTCGATAAAGATCCAAAACGGTTACACAATTTACTTCCAAAAGCCCAAGTGTGCAGTCCAGTGCTGTGGTTGAGTGAAGAGAATTTTTAAACAATGTCAGAGCACTACCAATATCGGTGTTAGTTAAACTATGTACAAGAAGGTAACCAATCAAAACACAAACATGGAGATGTTGGCCTGTTGACCATAGTTCAAAGTGTAACCTAACACTGGTCTTAGCCGACAGCATACCACTATTGCAAGAGTAAATATAAGACAGGTAAGGGCAGACATGTTGGTTCTGCCACACTATTATGTTCCATATTTTTAATTACAGTTTACAAGGTCAAAGTGACAGAAATCGTTAAAGAACAGAAATCAATGGGTTTACTACAGACGGTAGTGAAGGCCGACTTGACAGATCTAATGAAAGAAGGTAAGACCTTTCACTACATTCCAACAAGTGAGTGATCATGGCTGCCGTTCATTCTTGACATGAAAGTCTGTGTTATGTCTTTACCTTCGAACTCACTGCCTTTTTATATTTAGCAACCATGACATAAGTCA